>OZ010794.1:80115081-80298081 GCA_963932465.1 Maratus speciosus | reverse complement strand
GTTAATAATGCTTCCACCTGGATATGAGAAACTGGATGTACATGACTTGCAGAGTCAAATAGAAATAAACCAAATCCCAACTCACTTAACAAACCTTTTACTCATGCCATGAAATTCAAAGACTATTTGGGTCACGCCGTCAAACTATATACTCGTACCTTAACATTCACAGCAGCTTATCTTTATGGCGTTGTATCTAATGAAAGAATCTTTAGTCAAATAAAAATTAAAAAAATATATATTGCAAGCTACAATGAGGGATGGCAGACTTGACAGCCTAATGCTTTTAAAATATGAAAGTGGAATAGGGAATTTTGTTAAACTAAGCGATGTTATTAACAGGTGGGCTTCTTTGAAGACCACAAGAATTAATATTAAGTGAAAACTAGTCGGATGTGCCTATCCCAAAATTTTCTTCTACTCCATACATGTTAATGCCTCAAAATTTGCAATCACAGTGCCAAAATTAAATGACAATTCTTTGCCTATAAAAACAAATTCTAAAGGTATAGATTTTTTTAATTGTGTGCATTTAAAAAGGAGGTATAAGCATAACATTTTTCAAACATATCATTGAATTTTGGCACCCAGCCTCTTACATGCCTGCAACCAAAATTCCTTTCTCAAAGTGCACAAAAACGATAGCTTTGGACAGTATAGAGCCAAACCTAATAAGGATCTATTTATGTGGAAATGCTACTTATGTGGAACATGAAGTTTGACTAAATTCCGTGCATTAGTTTTTGAGATACAGCTATCGCAAAATCGTGAAAAATGCTGCATAGAAGCGCCACCTGCTATATGATATACATAAAAAGCTAATCTGCATCAAATTATGTCAAGGTTTAACAGAATATGACGTTTGATCAAATTCCGTGCAATAGTTTTTGAAATATAATTATCGCTAAAATCATGTAAATCGTGAAAAATACCATATAGCAGTGCCACCTGTTGGACGATTTACACCCAAAACAAATCAACACCAATTTTTATCAAGGTACGGTCAAACCTCGTTAACACGAACTGTTTCCGATTGCCTCGTCCAGTTGTATGTAATGTAGTTAAGTTCCGATAACACGAACTCATTTTAATACGAACAAAAAATGTTTCCCCTTGAGTGTTCGCATTAACGAGGTTCGACTGTATAAGTGAATCTCTATAGTTTTATTAAATTTCGTGCATTAGTTCTTGTGTTAGAGCGCCCACAAAATTTGTATCACATATAGACAGACAGATATTTTCTAAAAACAGTCGAATCGTGTTCAGGACTTACTAAAACATATAAATCAGTCTAAAACCGGAAGCCGAATTTTTTCACGAATCCAATACTTTCTTCTTGTAAAGATAGAAGAAAGTAAAAAGCGTATTTATTTTTTTTAGTAAACAAACCCATAATTAAAATTTTTATGTTTTCAGTTTCAGAATTTTTCTTTGGAAAGGAATTTTTTATGCAAAAGTATATAATTATTACACACGTTGTGAATATCATTTTAGTGAAAATTGGAGCAATTTGTTTCAAGTTGGGAAATTTTCGAATCCTCTCCCCCCTCCCCCCCTGAAAAAATATCTGTGGCTACTCCCCTGGGTTGAAGGAAGTAATAGTATTAATGAAGTTTTGAACTTTTGGTTTCATTTTTTTTCTCCCATTTATAGGACCCCCCCCCCCCCAAAAAAAGACTAAAATACCAGTATTTTAAAATTAGAATTTAAGCTTTCAAAAGCTCTTCCATCTGACAAAAAATGAATTTGGATAAAACAAATTAAAATGTTATTGAAAATACATAAAAAATAATTATAAAAGTTAAAAAACATTATTCGACTGAAAGGTACAAAACTTACTACTACTGGGCCCCTGACTTTGCTCAGCCGACCCCCCCCCCCCCCAAGATATGGGAGAGGATTCCTACGGCCCTGGTTATGCCAAATATTTTATTTAACTTTAATACATTTTTATTATGTCTCTGAAGAAACTTTAAAAATTTCGTACTGACTTTAGAAATATCTTTTATTTTAAATGAAAAAAAAAATTGCATTCTAAAAAATTAAATTCTAAAATTGCAATGCATATTTTTGAAGAACTACGAATAAGAGATAGAAAAAAAATGAAGAAATAATCTGCCACCCCTGGAAAAATCTTTGCCCTACCTGGAAGTATGGTCTAGCTACGGGCCTGTAACGAATGAACCTTGAAATGTAATCAGGAAAGTGTCTTAGAATAAACCTGTATGCCAAATTTGCAGCAAATCGTATCATTCTGCATGAAAAATTCATTTATCTAAATTAAGGGGAAGGGGTTGGCCCCGTTATCTCCTTTATACTTAACCAATGAGCCTCCAACTTTAAGCAGGGAAGCACCTTATCAGAATAAACCGGTGTACCAAATTTGAAGCAAATCAGATAATTCTGCATGAGAAACCCATTTATCTAAATTAAGGGGTGATTGATCAAACAGGGATAGACCAGCATACAAAATTTGAAGCAAATCGGATGTTTCTATCAAGAGTTTATCGCGTTACGTACATACATAGATACAGAACCTGCAGGCACATCAGCTCTCAGGCTTTGATAGCCTGCGAGTTCAAAATCTTAACTGTTTAAAAAATTTCTTTGTTCGTTTTTATTGCACAAATAAAAATCTGCATAACCATATGCAGCGCTTTGAGGCAAAGACTCAGGTGAGGGCACCTAAGACGTCTTTGTAGCTACAAATTGTAGTAATTTAAAGAAAATATACCCAATATTTGACTATGGGGACCCGGGACAACTTCCCTGTTTGCCCTTGCGATAATGAGTCCCTGTTCGATATGGATGTTTTACTGTGTTAAACGGTATGCATATAATGCTCTCGTTGTTTCTAGTACAAATACACGTGATTAGCACCTGCTTTACTTAAAATTATAATCGGCTAAATCAAAGACATCAAAATTGTGTTATTATTAAATGTGTGGACTTTTTCCACCTTAATTATATATAATTATTATTAAGATAATTATATATATTTAGTGAGCAAAGTGAGCCCTTTACTTTTTTCGGGAGCTTTATGCTGATGATACTTTTTTCTGGGGGGGGGGGGGGGATATTTTCCGTGATGATTTTTACCGAAGCGATTTTTACCGATGTTGTTTTTACCGGAAATGCTATACTGAATTTCGAGATGTCCATTCTTTAAATGTTTTACTATATTTGCATGTTAACGAAAGTAAAGGAATGTATTTTTGTACATTAAAGATAAAATTTGCATTCGAGATATAATTGTAGATTACTTTGAATGCTGCATTAAGATATGAAGTAAATTCCTTTCCTTTTGGATTGCGGGTTAAAATACTTCGGTTTTGGATTAAAATATGTCAAATTCGGGGGCTCGAACACCAATCAACGAAAATTACCTTCTCGATTTCGGATGGAAGAAATTTTATCGGATTCGGGTCGGGTTGAATTGAATTGTAATTGAATTTTCATGTTCAGCTCGGTTTGTACCGGAGCAAGACTTTATTATGGCATTTCGGAAATAAAAAGATATTTTTCCATATTTAGTAGCGAAAAACTTTCCGACACATCCATAGACTAATTCGTAATCCTAGAAGCATGATACTTTGCAGGCATGACATTTTAAATGATTTTAGAGCGAAAAGTTTTTCTTTTTCATTTTTTGCCAAATACAGCTTGAGTTATAAGCGATTTTTCCCCCATGATGAACTTTATCAGCTATCACGTGCAGAAATTCCATTCAAAACGCTTACTATTTTGATAGCATTTTCTAACAAAAAAAAAAAATCCAAATTTTATTGGAAAATATTAAAAAGTGCTCGACTTTATAGTACCTGAATAAGAACACTTGCCAATTCTACTTTTATATTTTGAACAAAACTGAAATCAAGAACGCGTGAAAAAAAAGTCAATTTGAATAATGAATACGCTAAAGAAGAAAAAATGCGCTGAAAAGAATATGCTATTTCTGTATGGAAAAGACGATCATTTGTCCAGCGCTCAAATTTCGTGTTCCAAACTTAGAAGTAATTGCAATTTTAGTTCTATATTTTTTTCTTACATGCTTCATTCGAGAAACATTTATTTTATCAATTACTCAGACATTTGTTATTCAACTTCTCTTAATCATGAGAAAGAAAAAAAAACTTTATGTTACTGCATTAAACTACAATGATACTGCACAATGCACATTTATTTTTACTAGGGAATCAAACCTGTACTAGATGCCCACTAACAGCGCAAAAAAAAAAAAAAAAAAAAAAACATTTGTATTTGAAAAGTATGCATTTAAATAAAGTTTTGAAATTTCTTAAAAGTACTCAATACTTTTATATTTGCCCTCCCCCCCCCCCAAAAAAAAAATGCCCTAAGACCTTATTAGCTACAACAGTCCGTTTAAATTCTGATAATTTCAATTATCTAAGCACGAGGTCCGATTACATGCTTGTTATATTTCTGTTTTAATTTATATTATTTTATTTTATTGAAGATATAACTTCGTTATAGAATATCACCCGCAAACAAAGCTGATTTATTTACTTTAGCTTAAATACAAACGGGTTTATCTCTCCTAATCGTCTGGACGCGATAAGGCTAAATAAATAAATAAATAAAAAGAAAATGCAATTTAACAAATTAGAACGACCATTTGAAAAATGATTTTCTCAAAGACTAAAATTTAAGACAAAAAATCGCACGGAGTTGATCTACATTTCGTACGCCATGAATTAAACATTAATAATGTTATTACACGTAAACATTGCAAGCAACAAAAGTCGCATGCGACTCATACGTATTATCCACCTGAAACTTACGTATTATCTAAGCATTTCATTGGCTGTTCGGGAAAAGGCTTTTCCATCGTCAGATTTCCAAGAAATCTGACGACACATTTTAAATGAAATTTCATTCTTAAACTTCTAAACATCCCCCACTATTACTTTTTACACCGTCGTATAGAGAAAAATATGTATTTTTAAATGCAATTTGTTTGAAAGCTGTATCTCAATTTGTTTCTGAGTTATTAATTTTTTTTTTGTTTTGTAGTTTTTATTACTTTTTTGTCATAGTGGCAACAGAAGGTATCCATCTCTGTTGAAATTAAAGGGAAATACAGATTACTGTATAAACCAATCAGAAAATGAATAAAATACAGATTAAACCAATCAAAAGCTTCAGATATACTTTTGATTTCCTACCCTGACGAGGACAATAACCCTTTTTTCAAATGTTTAATAATAATAATAATAATAATAAACATGCTTGGAAATTATTTTAAAAATCATAAAAAATGGGTAAATTTCGATACATTTTTCAAACAAATTGAAATACATTTTTGAAACAAATTCAAGGTATCTTTTTTTTTCTTTTTTAACCAGTGTAAAAATTAGAAATGTGGGATTTTTAAAAGTTTAATTATTTTTGTAAAAAAGAAATTTAATGGTCTACTGTTACCATTCGCAAAATGACGTCAGCGTTACGCACGGAGACGTTTGTCCTTTATAATATAGATAGATACATTTAAAAATTTATTTTTAATTAGAGACTATTTATAGGTTTTAAAAAATATTAAAAAAAAAAAATATTCTTTCTTCTATTCGCTTGCTGGCGAAAATAATAATTACATCATCAATTCATTTATTTCATTATCATTCAAACAAATTTAACAATAGAGATATGAAATATTTTAAAATAAAGATGTTTCTCGAATAAAGTTCGGAAGAAAAAAAGTACCGTATTTTATGGAAGAAACGCCGCGGCGTTTACGAGTTTAAAAGTTAATTTTTTTCCAAGTTTACGCCATGTGCGGCGTTTACGATTTTTTTTTAATATACCAACTAAGTTTCCTTAATTTAAAGATTCATAAAAATATTTAAAATCGGATTTAAATATTTTAAGTAAAACTTCAGACATCTTACCTACACTGCTCAGAAAACTTTGATTAAAGTTAGGTTGATGTGACGCTGTCGACAAAACTAGCGTTCCGACGGATGCGGCGTTTACAACGGGTGCGGCGATTACGATATTTTTAAGCTTATTCAGGCCAATTTGAGGAGTGCGGCGTTTACGACGGGTGAGGCATAAAAAAAATGAATATACGGGACAGAATTAAAATCTCAATTACTTCTAAAATTGGGATACTAGTTTTTGGGGTTCTGGACAAATGCCCCACTTGCCAATATAGAAGTAGCATAATCTTTTAAAATAAATTGGAATCCAAATAGACTTTTTTTTTTGGACACATTCCTGAATTCAGTTTTATTCATAAACACGTGGAATTGGCCGGTGCTCTTATTCAGAAAGTATAAAGTATAACAACGTGTTTCATTTTTTAATAAAAGCAACAAGCTTTTTAGAAGATGGTGTCAAAGTTGCATTTTAAATAGAGTTTATGCACGGAACAGCTTGATAAGTTAATATTTTGCATATAACTCAAAATGTAATTATTTGTCGGAAAATGAGGAAAAAAAATCAATCCCAAAATATTTACAGTCATGCCTGGAGTTGTCATGCTTTTATGTTTATAACGTTTCTAGTTGTTGAATGGGCAATCTTATTTTATTTTTTTATTTAGAAATACTATAACGAATAACTTTATATCCCAAATTTAGTTTAAAATATCTATGAAGAAACATTTTTATTTATGCTGCATGTTGCCAAATTTGTGTTTTCTTGGGCAGATCTCAAAATTTTGACTCACCCCCCCCCCCCCTTTTAACTTTGCTCTTTCCTATGTAGTAAAAATAAAGATAATGAAAAGTTTCAACTTTCAAAAATTTTCATTTGTCTGTCATTCTATCAACTCTTTAAAATCTCTGTTAAAAAATTTTGTTTATTTTAACTTCGTGTCTTCTCCCGCTCCCACCCTCCCAAAAATTTGCTTTGGTCAATGTTCCCATAAATACGTAAAAGTCACTGCCCTTATACATAAGTTATCCATATAACTAGTTAAAGGAATCGGTATAAATGTTTACTTGAAACATAGAATAGGTTTTCTATAATACAATGTAATATGTACTTCAATAACTACTATATCTCAATTTTTTGTTCAGTGAAATATTTATGCAAAGAGTTTTACTTTCACATATTTATAATAATAATTATTATTATTTTTAATGCTGCCTTTTTTAAAGTTTACCTAACAGTGCACCGGTTTATAATAATAAAAAAAATATTATTATTATCTTTGTGTGTGTGTGTGTGAGGAGGGGAGGGGTGTAAACTATCTTATTTTTCTATTTAACTTCTTCGTGGCGAATTCTATATACTTCTTTGATTTGTTGGTACTATTTTTTCTGAATAACAATTTTTGCTTCATTTAATCACAGAAATTATGACTGTAGACTGTAGATAAGGTAAAAATTAGTGTTCAAAATAGTGTTTTTCTAATTTGACTGGATTGCGAAGGACTTGAGGCAATATTATATTTCTTATATTCATAGATCGAGAGGCAAGTTTTACTGTATTAATAAATGCATTAATAGATTCTTCTTAATAACATTTCATTGGGAAAGGATTCGATAAAGATATTAATTTCAAACAAAAATAGAGATTGGATTTGCAACAGCTTTTGTAAGAATTGCTTTTGTATATATATAACATTTATATGCATTATATACATATTAGACTTTTTAAAAAATCCATAAAATCAGCAATTCTTGGATTCATTTAGGAATCTTGTTATCAGTGTAAATTAATATTTATTATTTATAATTATTAAATTTAAAAAAATCGGTAACGAAGAAAAATATAAATACACAAATCTATATTTTTTACATTTATTTATTTCACCCATAGCCATGAAATATTCTAAAATCTAAATAAATTTCATAATTTCTGCGATTTATAAAAATGTAAATATGCAATAATTCTATTACAAAATGTATATCTTCAAATAAAAAATAAATGAGTTTTTGCAAATGAACAAATATTGAAATTTTTAACTTCTCGCGAAAAGATGTATAAATTTTAATGAAAGAATCATCTTAAAATGATGCATTCTTGCTTACTTCTATCTATTCCAAATACCATATAATTTATTTCAATGAATTTTAATAAAGAATTTTTTATGCAATTAATAAAAGATTTAATCATGAGCAAAAATGCTATTTTTCGCTACGTAATATGCAATTTCATTTCTTCAAATAAAATTTGTGAAAACTTAAGATAAAACATTCGCTATATTTCTAATACACAAATAAAATTGCATGATAAATTTTGTGAATGTAAAAACCATTTATATATATAATTCAAAACAATCCTTTGAATCTGTAAGTCTAAACCAGTACACAAACACAGCTTCAGTAGAAAATATTATTCCTGGATTTTGGTCCGAAGTGTATGAAAAGATACTTTTGACACACTCAGTGAATCCTCCCTCTTACAGATAGCCATTGTACTTGTACCCGCCCTCCAAACAAAGCATGTAAACTACGCACAGAGAAGAATTGGGGGAAGGAAAAGTTGTTCTGAAAATTTGGGAGACATCTGGTCACCTTTGAACAGGTCTCGTTGAAAGAGATAGCTATTATTTACAAGAATGTTTTTCCTGGAGAATAGTGGGAAAGTTTCAAACGGTGAAAGGGTTAATCTAAAAAGTAGAAATCATAAAAAAGCTTGATTCTGCATTTAAAGCTAAATTTTTATTAATTTGTGTAATTATTAATTAATTATCAAATTATTTTAATATTTCACTTAATTACTTTAATAATTTACTTTATTTTAAGTATTCATTATAATTTTCAATACTTAAGTACATCGAAATTCCTGTTCAAAAAATATAAACAAAACTGCAACCAGAAATCCACAGAATTCTAAAATCTGCACTACTCCTGGTTTCAAGATGTGTAGATTTGAATTAAATGTGTAGATTTGAATTAACCAGTATGCTGGTTAAGAATATTGATAGAAGAGATGAAGGCTATGAGAAATTATATATATGTATACAGGGTGTCTCGAAAGGTCCTTTACAAACTTAACATGCTGTTCTGTCACATCATGAGGAACAAGATTTACATAGGAACTAGTGCTCGAAAATGCAAACTGCGACCGTTAGAGGACGATGAGCGCAGGTGTGGATGAAAAGAAAGAAAGGATATCGAAAGAGGTATTAATATGACTTTTATTAAAGAGCATGATTTAATATACAGAAGGTGTTTAAAATTCCTTCCATTCGCCACAATGCATGCTTCACAACGTCGAAGCATGGATTCACGGACCCGTTCAAAATTGGCAGGTGTGTCACGGATACGTGCCGCCGCTTCCACGATTCTGGCGATGAGATCCATGTCCGATGTTACGAGCGTCTCGTACACCATGGACTTTATGTGTCCACACAAATAGAAATCCCGGGGAGTCAGGTCGTGGGATCGCGGTGGCCATGCGACTGGCCCGCCTCAGCCAATCCACTATCGAGGTATTCTCGCACAGTGTAGCTAAAATGAGCATGCACTCCATCATGCTGGAACGTCACCCATCAGTTCCGGCAAGGCTCTTTCTAAGAAAATGCGATAGGTATCCCATCGAGGCGCTGAGGTTGTAGGTAATGGTCACTTAACATGTCACTGATAATACCAGCCCAAACGATTACGGCGAAACATTGTTTACGTTGACGTGAATGGACACGTGTAGATCTCGGGTTTTCATGCGTACATATGTGCAGGTTGTGCAGGTTCAGGGCACTGTCCTGTGTAAAACAGAATTCATCCGAAAACAAAATCCACGATGGAAAATCCAGCTGTGCGACCCGTTGTTGCAAATAACAGCGTGCGAATGCAGTTAGAACGCGTTGGGGATAATCGTCAACGCACAATGCCTGTACCCCTTTGTAAGTGGTAGGGGTGTTGCGTGTCCTCATGCAGTATGCGCATAATGCTGGAACGATGTACACCCAAGACGCGTTCGCTTGCTCGGAAACTTGTTTGCGGGTTACTGTCAAATTTCCGTAGCACGGTTTCCTCTACGACATGCGTGCATGTAGTGCGCTCTCGATCGATGTAGCTACGTACTTGGAAAGCTCCTGCTTCACGCAATCTGCGGTAAAATTGTCCAAACAAAACATGACTTGGCTGACGTCTGCTTGAGAAGCGCTCAAGGTACATCCATACCGTGACTCGTGCACTTCCATCCACGGCGCCATATACGTAATGCATATCGGCCAATTCTGCGTTACTAAACCGATTAATCCTTCTCCTGCAACGTCCTCGCCTGAAATGATTACGTTTCCCACTTTCCCGTAAGCCTGCACTCAATGCCTTCTAGCGGTCTCAGTTTGCATTTCCGAACACACGTTCCTATGTAAATCTTGTTTATCATGATACGACAAACCAGCCTGTTAAGTTTGTAAACGACCTTTTGAGACACCCTGTATATATATATATATATATATACATATTAATTAAAAAACAATGTGTGTGTATTTGTGTTTTTCGTCAATTACTTTTTTTTAATATTAATGAAATTTAAATGGTGTAATGGTGTAAGTGAAGTTTTTATTCTTCTGTAATATGGCCTTCATGCACACTTTTTTTCTTCAAGTGTAATGCTGTAGCACACTTGTCTTTCATAAATAAAAAGTAACTAATACATGTTCACAATACCGAGGTGTTTCTATTGGTTATACTAAACTGAGTAAATTTATTTTTCAAGCATTATTTTGCTGATAAATTAACTTATTTATGTTTATACGATTATACTACTTAAATGTCTTTTAGCGTACCTTTTCTTCCTAAATGCACTTTATTTAAGCGATGACTATGTATCAAAGTAGTGTTGTGAAAAAAAAAATTAAAACATCTTTATTTTAAGGCTGACTTGAAAATATGAAGAAATTTTAACTTGGGAAATTTGAGACCAACCAAAAAAAAAAAAAAAAATTACTGTTTGTGTCATTTTCCCCACTCATTTGATGTTCTAGTGCAGGGGTTCTCAAACTATGGTACGCGTACCAGTACTGGTACTCGAAAGTCTTATACTGGTACGTGAAATGAAATAAAAATTACAGCAAGTGAAATGAAAAAGCAGCTCAATCCCACCTCCCTCCCCCCTCTTTCTTGATGTGTCAGTTCACCGGCTCCGTGGTGTTTGCTATCTGTTACTTCTTTGACAATGTTTTGCATGTAATGTCGGTTAGAATTTTTAGATAAATGGAACTAATATTCGGTAGATTTTGAGTTTACATTCATACACCCTGAAAAAAAGTTTTCTTCTATTACTATATTGCATATATGTATATTACTTATTTAAATGAACATCCATTTCGCATTAATAAGCAGTTTACTTTCATTTACATTAGTAAGGTATGTAAATTTCTTAAGTAGGTTATTCACTTATTAAGTTTTCTTATGTGTATTTTACTACTGATATAAATATAGGGTATTCATATAACAAAAAATTGGCTACCGAGTGAACTTCAAATGTGTATTTTTTCCATGTTTAACAAAGGTATGCAGTAGTTTTATATTTAAAGACATATTTTTCTGTCACCCAAAAATGATACGCTTTATATACACTAAAAAATATTAAAGTCAATATAAGCACCAATTTAATAACGTAGTCATGTAAATCAATAAAATCGCCTCAGACGGAAACACAAAAGACTGAAAAAATATTTCGTTTTAGACATGTTCCGTTTACACAGGTGTTTCTGTATTAGCTTTGAGTTCGATACCTGGTGGTACGCGGAAGTATGAGCTTCTATTTAGTGGTACTTTTGTCTAAAAGTTTGGGAACTCCTGTTCTAGTGTAACCATTATACTTTCTACAAACTCTATTAGAAAGCATAACTGGGTTTAACGACGCTTACTCTTCACTCATTTCTTCATACAATTTGCATGGACAGATCAAAGAGTGTTTGTAGTTGTATTCCTAAATTGCACAAGAAAATGCATATTTTTATAGCTATAATCAATTATACGGAGCTTTAAACATGGTAAAAATGCTAATAAAAGATTAAAATATTTCTTTTCTGCAGTGCAAATATATTAAATAATGCAAAATGTTTTAGCAATAATCATTAATATTAAATAAAATAAATTCTAAAATCTGCCGAATTCCTGACTAAACACATCTGCATATTAGAATTTCATTGCCACAAAAATAATTTCTTTTTCCATTCCTTGTAAAATGTATCATTCGAATTGAATATTTCCAACTGAGCGAAAAAAATTCCCGAAGCCGGGAAATCGAACCCACATCCTTGGCTTACAGGGGCAATGCTCTACCGTTTAAACCACATAGGCTGACAACCGGCGAGGATATTTCGCTCAGATAACATTATTGGTAATAACATCTGGTCAGTCATTTAGACAGGTCAGCAGAATGATCTGCAGGTAAAGGAACTCCATATAAACGATGGGGATAAACTATTATTTTAACAGAATCAAACTGAGCTCAGTTGGAAATGTATTCAATTCGTATAACTTCACCAATCAGTTTGATTGAGTTAAAATAATAGTAAAATGTATCATTGTTTTTGTAGATGATATTAAATTATAAAATTTTCTCCATAATATTGTTTTATTTTTTATTTGTAATAAGTTATTCATTTTAAAATGTTTCTTATTTATTTTATTTATAATTTAAACTTATACTGTCAGGAAAAGCATCTGACACAACTTCGGTTTCACTAACGTCAGATAATTCGGAGTCTACTGCAGCTTTTAATACTATGGTGGAAATTAAATTTCAATTCATTTTTTACATTAATTTTAATCTCTTAAAATAAGTATTTTTTCTTGATAATTGCTTTTTTATGAATCATAAAAAGTGATTATTTAATTTTATTTTATTGCAGATGAATAAAGCCATTAATGTAGATACGCATAACACCACTGAAAGCAATCTTCTGCATCTGTTAAATCATACTGGTGTCAAATCTTTTGCATGCGATATATGCAACAAGAAATTTTGTCAAAAGGGTGACTTAAGCAAGCATCTGGTAATTCATACTGGTGAGAAACCTTTTGTTTGCGAGATATGCAACAACAAATTCTCTGAAAAGGCTGTTTTAAACAATCATCTGTTAATTCATACTGGTGAAAAATCTTTTGTATGTGAGATATGCTACAAGAAATTCTCTCATAAGACTAATTTACGAAGGCATCTGTTAATTCATAAAGGTGAGAAACCTTTTGTGTGTGAAATATGCGACAGGAAATTTTCTCAAAACAGTGTTTTAACCAGGCATCTGTTCATTCATACTAGTGAGAAACCATTTGTGTGTGAGATATGTAACAAGAAATATTCTAATAAGAGTAATTTCAGCAAACATTTGTTAATTCATACTGGTGAGAAGCCTTTTGCATGTGAAATATGCAAGAAGAGATTTTCTCAAAACAGTTATTTAAGCAAGCATCTGTTAATTCATACAGGTGAGAAACCTTTTGTGTGTGAAATATGCAACAGGAAATTTTCTCAAAACAGTGTTTTAAGCAGGCATCGGTTAATTCATACTGGTGAGAAACCTTTTGTATGTGAGATATGCAACAAGAAATTCTCACGTAAGAGCCATTTAAACCAGCATCTGATTATTCATACTGGTGAAAAATCTTTTGTATGTGAGATATGCAACAAGAAATTCTTTCAAAAGAGCGTTTTAGCCAGGCATCTGTTAAGTCACACTGGTGAGAAACCTTTTGTGTGTGAAATATGCAACAAGAAATTCTCTCAAAAGAGCCATTTAACCAGGCATCTGTTAAGTCACACTGGTGAGAAACCTTTTGCATGTGAGGTATGCCACAAGAAACTCTCTGAAAAGAGTAAGTTAAGCAGACATCTGTTAATTCATACTGGTGAGAAACCTTTTGCATGTGAGATATGCAAAAAGAAATTTTCTCAAAGCAGTCATTTAACCAAGCGTCTGTTAAGTCACACTGGTGAGAAACCTTTTGCATGTGAGATATGCCACAAGAAATTCTCTGAAAAGAGTGAGTTAAGCAGGCATCTGTTACTTCATACTGGTGAGAAACCTTTTACTTGTGAGGTATGCAATAAGAAATTTTCTCGAAACAGTTATTTAAGCAAGCATTTGTTAATTCATACTGATGAGAAACCTTTTGTGTGAGATAAACAAGATTTTTTTTGGTAATGTTAAGTGTTAATTTGTTTTTTGCTGTTAACCAACTTTTTTTATAGGAGCTACAACATATTCTAGCATTAATAAATTGTCATTTCTTGTCAAATATTACAGTTACTTAAACGAAACACCGACCAACGAAAATATTTGAAATTTAAAGCAGAAATGTGCTGATTAGGAGTTTGAACATCAGCTATGGCAAACACATTTTTATTTTGATCTTCTTATTTTCTCAAAAGTCTTACAGTTTCCTTTTTATCTTTTACTTAACATAGATTTAAAGGTTTGTAGTATTCTCTCATGATTGAAGATATTTTAGCTTTTAGTCGCACGTTAAACAGGATTTTACACAATGAATTCTTTGACTGTAAAACTGACTTTCTTAGGAACTGAGAAATATTTCTTTTTAAAGAGTTGCTACCCACGAATCCTCTGTAATATTGAAATAAAATACATTCATAATCAAAAACTCTACTTATGTTTTTGACACATTGATTGCTGTTTCATAAATACTACTTGAAAAGTATTGCAGATTTTTGTTGCATTGTCTCCCATCTGACTAGGATCTAACTCTCGTAAATTACTTGGACTTCCATGTAATTGGCATACGTTACTCAGGTTTATTACTGCACATTTATTATTCAAAATCAATTGTGTAGTATTTATAGTTCGTTCAGGAGGACACTTTAAATAATTGTACATTATTATGGTCTGTGTGGTGAAATCTTTGCGGTATACTTTATACTATTTCACGAATTTATTGAATGAAATTAGTCTGAGTGTAATATATTTCAATGAAATACATACTTGTTACTGAGAAATTACCGTAATTTCCGGTGTATAGCCCGCAGACAAAATATTCAGTTTGGACCCAGAAATTTTATTCAGTATTTGAAGACCAATATTTACCGTGATCTAAAAGGTTACATTTTATTTTTAAAAATTTCTGGGTCGAAACACGTTTGTTTGATCCGCAGGCTATACACCCGAAATTACGGTACTCTTAAATAGTTTGAAGATAATCTTTATTAAGCTACTTCCAACATGCGCTCGGTATCACTCAGTTGTAAGCTAATTTACCAGATTAGTTGAGTGTTTCAGTTATTAATACAGTTAATAGTTAATAATAATTAATTTATGCTTTAAAATAAATGTAATACAACAAATTCCCTCAAATCCACACTCCTTGGGACCAGACGTTGTGCAGAATTTAGAATTTTGTGGATTTCTGATCATTGATTTGTTTACATTTTTTAAATATAATTTGAATGTAATTATGTAATCGAAATTATAAGGAATGTTTGTAATATGGTAGAATATTAAAATGATTAAGTAAAATAATAAAAATTAAGATTATTTAAAAAATGATTAAATTTTTACAAGTAATTAATTAATAATGTATAATTAAATAAGCACCATAAAGATACATTTTTCTTGAATTGTTATGGAATGGCCTGCCTCATAAAGGTACCCTGCTGCTTCACGCCAAAATCATAAAATCAGTTAATTTATGTCCGATTTAGTCAGACTTAATAACCAAAGAAAGCTTGACTAATTTGGTTAAAAGATTGTGATTATCAAAGTTATCAGCAATATCTCGAATTTTTTCAGAAATAAATTTATACTTCCTTCATAAAAAAGCAAGAGTTAAGTCATATTAATGAGAATTACATTTAAAATACTTACAGAATTATATAAAAATAGAAAAGTCTGTAACTCTGATCCTCATCTGAACTGAAAGTTTCATTGTTTAAATCTGCCAGGATGTGCGGATTTTAGGCGTTTTCTGATTTTAGGTTGCGAATTTGAGGGTGTCTACTTTAATATGAGATACAAATTAATAATACAGGATATTACAATACCTCCTTTTAAGAAGCAATTAAAGTCACTATCACAAAATTAAAAGTCATTATAGATCAAGTCTATTTGACTTCTTTCTGACTCGTGTAGGATAACATCTGGTTTGGGCATCTGCAACAGGTATATCTTCACTTGAGCTTTCTGTGAGAAGATTTTCAAACTGTTGAACTTAAGAGCTCTGCTATGTTGTAATACTGTATCTGGACTGGTGATGGATGTTGGTGGATTATCACTTTCAGTTGTTAAATGAAGATCATCAGGAATAAAATCATCTTGATGCTCAGGGATTGACATGTTAGCTCGGAGATTCTGATCTATGTGTGCAAGATATTTTATGTTTTTTATTTTGATCATCCAAGTCTAGGAACCTTCTAGCGTAATTAATTTGCCTCTAATCCACTTGTTCCAAAGATCTCTGTGGGATTTATTTTACCCGAACGTCTTAACCACAGGATAAACTCTTGTTACTAGTGTGAGATCTGGCAAAGTACTGTTTTTCACATCTTTGTTTTCTTTCAACATGCCTTGCTCTAAATGGATGCAGTAAATACAAGAGTATTCTAATTGGACGTCAAAGGAAGAGCTCTGCTGGAGATAAGCCATGTGTAGAATAAGGTGAAGACCTGTAAAAAAGAAAAAACCTGTTCACCTTGGCGGTTATTGTACTACTATCTGTAGAGCCTAACTTCATCTTACTGAGCAAATTCTTAAAAGTCTGTATAGTACGTTCTGCCTGACCATTTGATTGGGGGTGATTTATTGAAACGACAGTTTGTAAGATACCCAAAGATTAAAAAAAGATTTTGAATTCGTCAGAAATGAACTGTGGTCTATTATCAGAAACTACCTCTAGGGTAACCCATGTCTGACAAAGAGTTGTTGCTATACAGCATTTGTACTTGCCGCTGATGTTGAAGACATCTTTGCTACTTCTAACCATTTGGAATAACTGTTTACAACTATCCAGTAATCAATTTAATCCTTCGTAGAAAAATCTTAGTGAATGTGGTCCCATGGTGCCTTGGGCCATACCCATGATTGCATTCATGTGATTGGAGGAGATCTGGCTACAAGTTGACAAGCTGTATTATTAAATTCTAATAATACAGGACGATTCAAAATAAATGAGAACTGCTAGCCTGTTTGTTCTTATTCATTTCTAATTGCCATGCATTAGGATTAAATATTAATATAAGCCATTTAAGACCTATATTAAAATATTAAAGGCCTTAGAAAGTAGTTAACATTGATTGGGGTGGGGAGACACCATGAATATTTGCAAAATATATTAAAATTGTGATTTTAAAAAGTTAATTAATGTAAAGATTTCTTGAAATATTTCCAACAGAAAACATCTACATTAAACTTCTACATCACGTTCCTTCATTCTTATTAGGAAGTGGAAGGGGGCAGAGGATCGTGCTGTAATGATTAAATTGTGATTTTTAAAATTGCATTACATAATTTATTTGTTTTATAGAAATTAGAAGAGAAGCAAGGCATGTATGTAGAAAAGGGTGTTACTATCTCTTTCCGTGAGACTCCTTTTCCTGTGCTCATAAGAAACAGTGCGTGCCAATAATTCAAGCACGATAACAAATTTAAATTAAAATTTTAAATGTTCACTTCATTTCAATGTCTGTCTTGTATATGTTAATAATAGCAGTTTTAACACCACATTCAATAAAATTATCTTTTAAACTTTATTTCAAACCATAGAGTTTAAGAATAGAACAAAAATTTCTGTGTCAAAAGTTTATGCACAAAATCGTTTTTATGCAAATTTTACAAACTGATGTAAGCGGTTGTACACGCAAACGATTTCTGGGTATATAAGAAGGAGCCAATTGTTGTTTTTGAATTAATACAAAATGCCTAAGTCGAAAGAATTTTTAGAGGAGAAGGTGGTAAATATCTGGAGTGTGAGAGAAAACACAAGACTGTTTCTGAAATTGTAAGTGCACTGAAAAGATCAAAACGAGGTATTCATCAAGTTTTGGCTCGTGGTAATGATTTCAACCGGAAATTCCATTCAGGAAGGCCACGAGTGACTACTTTCCACGATGACCGCCGCATCAGGAACTTGGCTTCAACTGGTAATTACTCTCTTTCGCAAATAAAACATGCAGTTGGAGGACAAATATTGAGAAAAAAACTGTTCATAGAAGAGTTTTGGAATCGGAATACATCAAAAAGCGTAAAATAACTCGGTTACCATATCTGAAAAGACACCATAAAGAAGTCAGATTACAGTGGGCCAAAGAGCATATCTCATTTGGTGATAAGTGGCTGAATGTCATATTTAGTGATGAAAAATGGAACATCGATGGCCCTGATGGGTTTAAGTACTATTGGCATGATCTCCGCAAAAGAACCTGCGAATATATTTAGCTGACAATATGGTGGTGGTTGTGTAATGGTATGGAGGGCTTTTCCTTTCAATGGTCAGCCATGTCTAGCATTCATCAGTGGTCGTGAAAACTATCAAGAGACACTTTCCAATCATTTTTTCCCTGTTGCCGAAGTTTTTTTTTTGAGGGGGGGAAGAAAAATGGTTATTTCAACAGAATAATTCTTCCATCCATACCTTAAACTGTACTTCAACGTGGCTTAAGAGGCTACTTCAATCAAGCGTAATGCTATTCCTATGGAAGAAATTTATAAAGATATCTACGTTGCATTTCAATATTTTTAAATGATTTTTTTTCATTGGATAGCTGAGATCGATCTACACAAAGACCGTTTTTTATTTTTTCGATTTTGTTTACAGATATTTTTAATGAGGACACTTTCATTTTCGAAAGTGAAAACAACCCCATAAAAAAATCTGCAGCCAAATCGAAAAGGTAAAAAACGGTCTTTGTGTAGATCGATCTCAGCTATCCAATGAAAAAAAAATCATTTAAAAATATTGAAATGCAACCGAGATAGCTTTATACATTTCTGCTATAGGAATAGCATTATCAAGCGGATCTTTTCGCATGACTGAAGTAGCCCCTTATGTCGAAAAAAGTGTCTGTTTTGAAATGGCTGTCAATTAGACCTGATTTAAACCCTATAAAAATATGTGGGGGTTATTCTCACTCATGCATTTTATCGAAATGGGAAGTAGCATTTTTCAGCTAAAGATTTGAAAGATGCCATTGAGAATGCCAGCTGTAAAATTGAACCAGAAACAATACAGTACCTCATTTTATCAATGAAAGACCGTATATGTAAAGTAATTCAGCAGAATGGAGTAATAATAAAGTGTTATTATTTTATTCTTGTTCTACTAAAGACTAAGAACTACTGTGCTTAAACTTTTGACACACTCAGTTTTGTTCTTTTGATAAATTCTGTTATTTGAGATAAATTTAAAAGCATATATTTGTTAAATATTTTTTTAAAACTACAATTTGTAGGGCATGTGAAAAGGAAAGTCTTCGTATTTGACATTAAATGATTGCTTATTGAAACTATAGCGTATAAGCGTAACTGTAATATCCATAATAACGCGCATATAAACATTTGCACATGCAATCTTCGAACTACACGATACAGGAAACACAGAATACGATTTCGTCGGACATGCACGCAAGCGTGTAGAAAAAGCTTTTCTCACTAAAGTGTTTGGATGTACAAATTTTCTCCGAGTGTGTTGGGATGTTGGGTGTCTGCGACCGCGAATAAGCGACCAAATATATCTTTTACATAACAACAATTACAAAGTGAAGCACATAACTTCAAGCATACAACTTGGTGCATTTCCACTCAATAGACTCTGAGATAACGTTCGCCACCAAAGACAGCATAACCTCCTTTCCCTGTTGAGCAAAGTCAAAATCAATTCAATGTAATTTTGAATAAATACTTTACATACTAAATTTGGTGAAATTAAATACCATGCACGCCGAGACATAACTGTATCACGGATATAGCCAAATGCATAGCATATCAGCGGCACCTGTTGGTCGATATAGATACCAAAGAATATATATTTTAGAAAAGAAGTCCGGGTTCAGCCGAAGGATAAAAAGTTGGTTCCTCGATCTGATTGGTAGAAAAAAACTTTACAGGCTGAGAGCAGCCGCGGTTGCTTCGCCGCCAATGACGCCCATGCATCAATCATTTCTTTGGCATCAATTTGCCAAATGTCAACTTTCCTTTACCCTTCATTGTAGAACTCGTTCCAAACAATGAAAACATTCCACTGTTTCCCGCGTTTTGTGAATCTGGTAGGATTAGGTTGCATTTTTTCGAAAATCTGTGTATCGATTCTTTTCCAAATACAAACTAAACTGTTTGATTTCTTTACATTTTGATTTCATTTCTGATTAGTCAAGTGTTTTTTGCTTCAAAAGCAAAACAATGAATTACACCTGTATTTATTTCCTCATAAGGTAAGTGCTACTTTCTTAACTATTTAACTTAAAACCTTTACAATAAAAAAATTTGCGGATTTGTTGATCATTTGTTTAATTACCTTAAATTTGTAATTGCGTGAATTTAGGTTGGTGATAATTAAATTTATAATGTAACAATGTTAGTAATTTTAGAAATCATGTAAAAATATCATTTATATAAATTATTTTTAGTTGTATTTCCTTTTAAATATGTGTGAAATTAGTATATTCAGAATATCTGTACAAATGTACTTTTAGAAAACATTGTTTTAAAGAACAGAAGATAATTTCCCTCATTTCGAAAAAACAATAAACTTTCACACATTAAATATTGTTTTGTAATACGTATTATTGACTGATATAAAAAATAATCATAATACCTCTATTTTTTAGTAATATTTTAGCGATTTAAGAGTTGATATTTAAATTTTTAATATTATCTGATATTTTGAAAATAGTTTCTTACTTATGTCCACAACTGAACCACCAATTGGAAGAAGGGAATAAACGCCACTTTTTTGACTCATTCATTTTTCTACATTTTTACATTCTTTAGATGTGTAGCGCTTAATTGTAAGTTCGAAGAAAATAACAAAAACCATTCGCTTCGTATGTTTTTTTTTATTTTCTCCGAACTCACAACTAAGCGCTACGTCTAAAGAATGTAAAAGTGTAGAAAAATGAATGTGTCATAAAGTGGCGTTTATTCCCTTCTTTCAATTGGTGGTTCAATTTAGAATTACAGAATAAAAGCTGACGAAAAGCAAAAAGAACGGGAGGAGAAGAAAAGTAAAAATCACCGGTTCTCCTCCTGTTAAGTTGTTTATCGCACATCATATATTGAGGAACGAAGTTGATTCGACCCATTTACATTATCCCTATAGCAGTAAACTTTCTTTACGAAGTTATAGTTTCTTTGGATATACCTCCAAACCTATTGAGCTCCAGTTAATGTCGATGTGTAACAGAATATGAAGTTTGGTGAAATTCCGTGCATTAGTTCTTGAAATACATCACCCACAAAATTTGTGTCACCTGTAAACACACATTTTCCAAAAATAATCAGATCTTGTTCAAGACATCCGAAATCGTGCAAGTCCATCAAAAATTAGAAGTTCAAATTTTCACGATTACATCTTTTTTTGGTATGTATATAGAAGTAAGTAAAAAATAAAAAGTACTGTAAAATTATGATGTGTATTTAATCTTGTTGTAACACATTTCCCGAATGTCTTCAAGAATTTGCAGCCTATTGCAAAAGGCAATTATATTAATATCAATAGTATCCGAAATAATTATATTTATTAGGTTTCCGTAAATGATATATTCGTAAAATTTAAATAAATTTTTTTGGTCGTTTGGATAGATACTTTTAAATCTAAAGGCCTCTTTTTAAAAATAACCCGAAAGTATTAAATATATTGCTCGCTTGCAACTAAATTTTTTTACTTTAAAACAAAATATTCCTTACATAACAAAGACAACATGATTTCCAATTTGATTTTAAATATTTTGCATGTCAAAGCAAGAAACTTTTCACGAAGATGATTGTTTGCTGTATTTTAAACAAAAACAAAAGCCCAACTTTGAGCCAATGAATAGGAATTATAGTACAGAGGGAAATTTAAAAAAGTCGTGTCAGTGTCAGTCAACTTCAAAAGTTTTGTTTTCTCTATTTTTCCACCGCAGACGATTTTTGATACAATCGGATAGGATATTAATAGCATTTGGTTGTCCAAAGTCATCGAGAAACAATCGGCACAATCAAGAGAATCAATAAAAACATCTCGTCATCTCCTAAAACCAAACTGCAGTTATATTGTTTCTACCGCACTTTATGAAGTTTCCAAAAAAGGGTATTAAATTTGTTTAAAAACCTCGCATTCTATAAAGAAAAAACTAGTAGGGAACTTTTAAAATAAGCTTATATATCTTCATGTATGTCCGTTCTATTCCTACACGAATAGTGTAAATGGTTTACATAGCCATCTGCTACAGCTACAAATCTTTCGACTATTTTGTTTTATAGTGTGGTAGCAAATATTAATTGTTATTAAATTTGTTACAATTTCCTTAATTGCAACCGATTAAATGTTCGCTGAAAAATATGAGATAAAACATGTTTTTTACATTCCTGAAGTTCCAGAAGAAATTTGTGAACTATTTCTCTAGACGTTCAAGAAGATTTCTAAAACAGAAAGTTTCCAGATATTTTTGTTCAGATTGTGGAGCACAGCTATAACTTTCTATTTATTTTTTTCAAGTGAAATAAACTCTAAAAAATTTTTTTTTATAAAATGTGTTATGCTTCTAAGTTCTATTCATTTGATTTCATTTATGATATAACATTTCTGCTTTTAAATATATTTATTTAACTTAAGGTTTTCAGATATGATATGTATATTGTTATAAAGATATAATAGAAAAAGGTCCCCCAGAAGCATTATGGGGGATATGACATAAGCTATAGGCTCCATCCTCGACGTAGTTGTCAAACCATTAGACTTATTGCCGAAATTTCCAGGCCCGGTCCATAAAAGCTATAAGTTTAGCCCGTGCAAAAACATAATTGGCCCGACCCTACTAAATATCTACAAAACATGCTATTTCTAAAGGAACATTATCTTAAATTAAGATGATTCAAAAAGCAGATTTATTCGTGCGTAGATTTTATTTTCAGATGGTGCTTGAAATTCAGAAATTTAAAGCTATATAAAGAAAAAATTAAGATTTAGAAAATATATTTCTCTAACTTATTAAATCAAATTAAATGTATAAAGATTTTGCAAAACAAATGTACAACATCACTATAATTTTTACAAACCTAAATAAATAAAAGATTAGCCCATCACAGGCTCACAGAAAGTATTTAGAAGCTTGAATACGTCGGGATTGGCTAATAATTACATTCATGCGGCTGGTTCGGACCCGAGTCGACATTTTAACTGTTATTCTTGGCCGGTCTATACAAAAGAAATCTAACCCGGCTATGCAGGAAAATGCGAGACCCGAGCCCAACCCAATTTTCGTGAATGAAAATTCGTCCGAGGCCGGCCGACGGACTAGTCTGCGCTCCGCCTTCGAGCATCAGTCCAGGCTTCGTCCGATTCAGACCACTAACTACAATATAACAATTTATGACTGGCTTCCATGCCAAATTTAATACTACAAGAGAAAATTTAAAATAGTTTTTAAAAACAAGTTTTTATTAAAGTACTTAAAAGTAGAAAGCAGCAATGTTTAGAAATGAATGTTCTTTTTTAAATGACGTTCTAATCTCATGTAAAAACTAACGGGTTTGTTCAGTAAGGAATTAGATTAATTCCAAAAAATTCATTTAAAAGAAAATAATTTCAGAGACATTTAATATTCTTCAAAATAGCCCCCTCCTGCATTAACACACCGTTACCAATGACTATGCTATCCATTTATTCCCCCCTGGAAACCTTCAACATGGAATGCTGTTCAGAATACGCGTTGCGTTTTTCTGCAAGTGCACCAGATTGTCAAAACGGCGACATTTAAAACCGGATTTTAACCAAGAGAATTAAAAGAGTACAGCGGTGACAGATCAACGCTGTACACTGGTTGGGATAGCGTGAGACGCTGTGTTTTAGCAGGAGCTAGGTCACTTTGAAGCATGTGTTGGAACCAGTATTGCACAAATTTTCTGTATTTGAAGTTCTGTAAAAATTTGATGCACAATCTATTTTGTAAGTCCCAACGTCTTCTCAATCATTCGGACGATCATTCGAGAATTAAAAACCAAAAGTACTTTAATTTTAGCCACATTGTCTGAAGTTTGAGAACTTGATGGACGCCCAGCGAATTGTTCATCATCGACGTCTTCTCTTCTCTCTTTAAAGGCTTTGTGCCACCTAAACACTTAAGCATTGGACAAAGAATCCTTCTCGTAGGCTTCTTGTCACATGGGAAGCCTCTTAGTAGCCGATTTGTTTATATTTACACAAAACGTCATGTCGTATTGCTGCGCGATTCTCCACTTCATTCTGAAAATCTAACGACATTTTCAAACACATGTCTGCTTACGAGCAATTCGGGCGCTGCAAAGCTTTAGGCCAACTGAATTCCTCTAGACTCTGCAGCTGACAGCCTACGCTGCACATACCGCCTACAAACTCTGTCCCTTTGGCCTTCTGCTTAGCGCGAAAATTTCAGTCACATTACTTCCTGGACAGACCCTGTATGTATCACATTTCTGAAAAACATAGAGCGGGCATCACATTAAATATTCTTCCATAAAAAGGCAACGTCTTTTTTACATGCACAACAATTTGCATGAATTCATTGACAGAAATATTCATAATTTTGTAATGAATTGCAAAAATTCGATGAAGAAAAGTATTTTTCAGTAGTATGATAAAATGTAAGTTTATGATATTACTTTTATCAATGGAATGGTATTTTTTTCAGTATAGGAGACTTGGCGAGATAGAGGAAAGGGCACGTTAAGAGTGAAAGAAATTTTTCATGCCTATTTTCTGCAACCTAATCACTTTTATATACACAAGCATTCTTTTCAATATTTATATAACTTATTTAATATATGGGAGCCATTTATCCTACACTGCTCAAAAAAATTAGGGGAGCAAGCAAAAAAGTGAAGAGAACAGTGCAAGACAGCCATGTACGGGCATAAAATGGATAGTACACGTGTATCAATGCGCAATACAGAAAAAAGACGCAAAAAATTGTAAGGTTGCTTTTATTCTTTAAAAAGATGAAAAGAACATGATAAGATGGTTTAAGTCAACAATTTGGTTTCATGTAAATGATAAAAAAAAGTATTGTTTAGAAATGATGCAAGATTTTTAATATGGCGTGTGGTCTCCTCGAACAACTAAGACTGCTGCACACCTGTTTTCCATGGATGCGATGAGGTTATCGATAAGATTTTGGGGAATACTGTCCCACTGCTCAAGAATTGCAATCTCCAAGTCCCGGACAGTAAATGGAAGCCTCGGTCTCGCAGCAATGCGTCATCTGAGTATGTTCCAAACATGCTCGATCGGATTTAGGTCGGGAGAGCATGCTGGTCATTCCATACGCTGTATTCTTTTTTAGCTTCAAACATGTTTTCCACAAGACGAACTGTATGAAGTCTGGCATTATCATGCATGGAAAAACAAATCTCTAATTGCTGCAACAGAAAATACGACATGAGGTCTCAGTATCTCGTCTGTATAACTTGGGACCATTAAAGTGCCATTCCGAATGATATGCAGGCCCGTACGTCCACCTATGCTGATTCCAGCCAATAGCATCAACCCACCTCGTCTGTACTGTGATCTTTCACGAACGAATGTGGGATTATTTTGAGTGCCTCTTTTTCTCCATGCCAAAACACATCAGATGTCATATACAGACTGAATCGGGACTCGTCTGTAAACAGAATTTGACTCTAACAACGTTGCATCCAAATTCGATGTTCAGTTCCTCACCTTCTTTAGGCCGCACAGTGGTTTGAGGTCAACTGATTACAGACCATTGGCTTACGTGTATAGAGACTACCCTGATGAAGCCTATTTCGGACTGTTTGGCTGGACACCGTTCGGCCTGTGGCCAAGAACAACTGTGTTTGCAGCTGAGTAGCATTACCCCTTCCGTCTCGACGAGCTGTTAACAGAATATATCGGTCAGTTTCTGTGTTGGCACATTATCGACCTTGCACTTGTCGATGACTACCATTCCATGTGTCTTGGAATCGATTCCACAGCATTTCATGGACACTTTTTGCGACTCCAACAGCGTCCACTACATTTCGTTATGTTTCCCCAAATTCAACTGTCCAGATAACACGCCAACCCATGGACTGCGGTAAATCATGTTGTTGTGACATTTTTAAGCCACCTTTTCTCAAAACATAAGCTGAGCAGTTGAATTTTACAAGTGAGGCAGTGAAACAGACGTTTCTGCAAAATTCCGATTTCTGCACTTATCTCCTTTTTCTAGTTTTTTACGTCATAAACTTTAATTTACATCTGAAGTCTTCTTTATCTGTTTTCTACAACACTTTAAATTATGGATGTTTTATTTTACATTACTTATCGGTGTAAATATTTGCGCAATTCCGTTAAAACCATGTGCTCCCCTAATTGTTTTGAGCAGTGTATATTAAAATACGATCAAATATTGTGTGTGTGTGATGTTAATTTTATCTTAAAAACTGCTCTACCGATTTGACTAAATTTTGTATCTTACCGTTTTCGGGCTCGAAACGATCACTGGAATAGGTCACATGTTCGAGAAAATTCGATTAGTAGGTTATTTTGGGACACTATAGGTAAGGGTCAAGCTAATTGTATCTACAAAAAGCTCAAACGATTTTGACTAAATTTTGAATGTTAGGGCACAAGCTGACCATTAAGCTAGATCACATGTTCGAGAAGCTTCACTTAGTAGGTCATTTTTGGATCACTAAGGTTTAAGCCAATTTTATCAAAAAAACGGTGCTAACGATTTTGACTAAATTTTATTTCCTATAGTTTTCGATTACGAGAAGACTATTGAGCTAAGTCATGTGCCCGAAAAAATTCAATTAGTAGATCATTCTTGGGTCACTATGGATCAAGCTAATTTTATCTAAAAAAGGCTCTAACGATTTTGACTAAGTTTTGTTTCCTAACATTTTGGTGTGCGAGAAGACCATTGGGCTTGGTTATCTGTTCGACAAAATTTGATTAGTGGGTCATTTTGGGTCACTATGGGTCAGGGTCAAGCTAATTTTTCTAAACAAACTGCTGAAACTATTTTGACTAAATTTTGTATCCTACCAGTTTGGGGTACTATTCGACAATTCGGCTGGGTCACATGTTCAAGAAAATTTGAGTTGGTCATTTTGGGTCACGGTCAAGCTATTTTTATCTAAAAATGGGTCAAACGATTTTGAATAAATTTTGTGTCCTATAGTTTTGAGGCATTAGAAGACTATTGGGCTGGTAATATGTTTGAGAAAATTTAATTCGAGGGAAATGGGGGGGGGGGCACTACGGGTCAGCGTCAAGCTAATTTTATTTAATGAACGGCTGTAACGATTTTAACTAAATTTGGTATCCTACCGCTTCACATTACGCGAAGACCATTGGGCAAAGTCATATGTTTGAGAAAATTTGATCATTGGTTCATTTCTGGTCACAACGGGTCAAGCTACGATTATCTAAAAAATGGCTTTAACGCTTTTGACTAAATTTTGCTGGAATGGGGAAATACACCATTTTGCTTGCAACTGTCCAGTGGACTGGCAGCAAAACTTTTAAAAACAGAATTGCTAGGAACTGTAAAAAATTTCCTTTTAGGCAGGTTTCCGCCTAAGCAGAGAGATTTGTAATTTGTTCCTTTGGAAAGAGCTATAAAAATTTTCTTTATAGATTGGTTCTATCTTCACAGGTTTTACTGCATTAAGTTTTACACAAACATTATAATGAATAGCACGGTACTAAACGGAAAAAATATAGGTAAAAATTGTGCATGGTAAAAAGCGGGACTTTTGATGTCTCGAGCAGTGCTTACGCGGACAGACCTCGGACTCCCTGTAAAGTAGGACATCCCGCGCAAATCGGGACACTTTGTAACACTACACATGCATGTAGTTATGGTACGATGATATGTGTAAGTGGGAGGAAAAAAAGGCAGTAGATAATTTATATTCAAAACAATGTTGAAAACACAGGTGATATCGATAAATTCACACTTCAAGTAAAGGGTGAAGTCAGCTTTTCATAAAAGATGATACGGATTGCAGAAATAAAAGAAAACATACATACAAATCTATAGTTTTTTACAGATTTCAACCAAATTTAATATGCATACAGTTTAGATCCCGACTAAAATTAAAAAATATATCAAATCCCTCTATACGGCTCTTTTCAACCACTTACCATCAGTATTGTAATCATAAAAACGCCAGAGGTCATACACTAGTTATTAACGTTCATGATCAGAGTATGCGCTATAGCTTTATTTGAGAAACAGAGGGCATACAGAGCTTTTTAATTTATACATCATATACCTCATATACTCTACCCTAACACCTGCCTGTCATAGTTAATCATTGTATAAATCTCTTTTTTTCACTTTCTAATGCAAGTCTTTGTTTCTTGTTGCTACAAAAAGAAACTGCTTATGGCCAATAATATTACGTCAATAAAAATTAAGATTCTTTCATTATAATTTGATATATTAAATTTAAATCATTCTGAAAAGATGATGAGATTTTTTTTTATATATATAATTAAAAAGATTACTGTAAGTGCATTTAAATCTATATGAAATTAAAATATATATAATATACACATTTCAGTTTCAAGAAAGAAATTCGTGGTCAAACTGATTGTACAGAAATGGTTACAATGTTTTACCTCCTATTTTATTTTTATACTACAATTATAACTTATGCCAAAGTGTTCTAATAATTTAGATGCAATGTTAACATTTTTTACTATTTATGTTATACAGAGAGTAAGTTCTTTCTTTTTTTCTAACAAAACATCACAACTTAAAATGCCTAGAAAATAATATCATTTTCACATTAATCATTATAGATCTAATTTTATGAAAGAAAATATAAATTTCCATTAAAAAACAAATGTAGAGTGACTCCATTCGGTTTTATGAACACTTTACAGAGTAATTTTTTCAAAGAAATATTAATGTAAAAATAAACATTTAGATTCTAATTTTATAAAGGTAAATTAAAGTAAATTGATTCCACTGGTGAAAATGGCCTCATGTTCTAATAAAAATGAGCACTTTTATTCAAAAATATGCAATTATCACATATTTTTCCTTTAATTTTATTTGTATCTTTGCCGAAATTGAGGCCAATTAATTGAAATCAATATTGAAATTGAGTTTATATAGTCATGCTAATTGAAACTTTAAGTTGTTTTAAATGTAACTATTTTGCCATATTTCCTCTAAAATAGGCATTAAATAAACATCCACACTCTTTCTCAGATATATAAAATGTATTTTTTCCCTTTGATTTTCTTTAGGAAATAATTCAAATTAAATTAAAACACGTTCATGTAAAACATAATTACAGAATTACGATAACACAATTGTCAGCTATAAAAAAAGTTAATTGAACGAATGATTGAGATGTAAGAGAAAATGTTTATGAGTTACCATCACAAAGTCATCAAAAAATAGTTTAGATTCAAAACCCTTCAGCCAATTTCTCCGAAAATTTATGCAGTTTTTGTGACAGTGGTCTGTAACATATTCACCAAATACGAGCTCAATTGAAAGCAAAGTTTTGATTCTATTATGTTCAATCACTTACACAGATACAGTCAGACATAATCGTAAAAAAAAATGAAAAACAGACTCCGAAGATCTTATAAATAAAACCAAACATACATGCATATATAAACACATATGGAATAGGTTTTTAAATTCTGAAAATAGATTCAGAGCACTTAAAATGTAAAAATATTAAAATTTCCATAATCAGATTTTTTTTTAAATAATTACAATAGTTTCCTTTTGCTATATCGCTATATATATCCAAGAAAAAATGTCAGTGGAGGCCACTTGTTCTTCTTAAACTGACGATAATTATCTATAAAAATTATTATTTTATAATAATTAATCTTTATAATTTAATAAACATTTGTATTTATGTTTTTTTCTGTAATCCGCATCATCCTTTAATGAAAAGCTGACTTCACCCTTTACTGGAAGTGTGAATTGATTGATGTCACTTGTGTTTTGAAAACTGCTTTGAATACAAAATGACTATAGCCTTTTTTTTTCGAAAACTTATACATATCATTGTACCATAAGCACATGCATGTGTAGTGTTACAAGGTGTTCCAATTAGAGCGGAATGTTTCACTTTTCGGGGAAGACTCGTCCAGCGTAACCACTGCTCGAGACACCCATTTTCGTTTCGAGATGTAAAATGCACTCCCTTTTTGTACTACCATACGAAATAGAATTTCACTAAATGCTACACCATTTTTTGTATTTTAATCACTGTTTTGTCAGGAAAATCATATAGTTTTCTGTCACATATACCAAAGAATACCTGCATTCTTATTAAAAAGCTGAGAGATTTAGTATGATTTCGTCAAAGGAAGGTATTTTTATTCTACTTGTTTTAAAAATTTAGGGGCACAAATGCATAAAGTTTTGTTACTGGGACTTAAAACGGTTTATAAAAGTGCTGATCGCAGCATACGGTTCAGGAAAATTGTCCCTTTATTTAATGCTATAAGTGCCATTGAAATAAATATTTATTTTAAATGCGTTTGAAATCATTATATATTCCAATCAGGATAAATTTTAATTTGTCATGTGACACATAACACAAATATCACATGAAATCTGAAAATAAAATAATCATTCCGAACAAATTAAAAATAAACTGACGGAAAAAAATCGTAACACCAAGAAAGACTTGTGTTAGATAAACAAAATTTGGTAGGCGTGTTTATACATCTGAAAGATGACATCGTTTCAAATTTCGTGCTTCGCCCATAAGTGTGGTGCTAGAAGCGCCACTCAGAACTTGCAAATCAGGTTTGCTTTAAATGCGTGCTGTAAAGATCGTGAGCGTTATTTATCTTCGAAATTTGACGTATTGATTTGATGTTAGCCAAGAATGCCTTTAAGAAGACGAAGAAGCCTTTATCAACAGCTCACCGAGTTGGAACAAGGTCTTATCATAGGGCTACGAGAAGGTGGGTTTTCTTTCCGTGATATTGCAGAAAGATTTGTCCGGAAGGTATCCACTACGCATGATTGTTGGGAGCAGTGTTCAAGGGATGGTACTGCCTGAAGAAGACCGGGTTCCGGGCGGCCACGTGGCACTACTGACAGAGAAGACCGCCGTATTCGGCGTACGGCTGTGGTGCATCGTACTGCGCCTGCGGCAGAAATTCGAGCTGCAGTTGGTACCACAGTGACACAACGAACTGTTAGAAATCGGTTACTTCAAGGACAGCTCCGAGCCAAACGCCCTGTAGCGTGCATTTCACTGACTCCAAGCCATTGCCGCTTGCAACGCCAGTGGTGTCAAGCCAGAGCTTATTGCAGGACGGAGTGGAGATCCGTTGTATTTTCTGATGAAAGCAGATCCTGCCTTAGTGCCAGTGATGGCCGTGTGTTGGTCAGAAGGAAGCAAAGGGAACGCCTGCAATCAAACTGTCTGCGACACAAACACATTGGACCTACACCTGGAGTCATGGTCCAGGGAGAAATTTCCTATGACAGCAGGAGCATTATCGTGGTTATCCCAAACACATTGACTGCAAATTTGTACGCCAGTCTGGTAATTCAACCTGTAATGCTGTTATTCATGAACAGTATTCAAGGAGGAGTTGTTTTCCAACAGTATAACGCTTGCTCTCATACCGCTGTTGTAACGAAACGTGCTCTATAAAGTGTCGACTTGTTATCTTGGCTTGCGAGATCACCAGATCTGTCTTCCATTGAACACGTATGGGATATCATTGGACGGACACTTCAGCATTATCCACAGCCAGCACTGACTGTCCCAGTATTGACACAACAAGTACAACAAGCATGGAACCTCCATTCCACAAAGTGACATTCGGCACCTGTATGACACAATGCATGCACGTTTGCAGGCTTGCATTCAAAATTCTGGGCGTTACACCGGTTGTTTATGTAACAGCCTTTCACATTTGAAATGCATTTTCTGGAGCTTAAATTATCCTGTGATCTTGAAAATCTAATCAATTAAACATGTTAACTAGACAAATGCATTGTCCAAATTTCATTACTCTACAATAATTTTTTCTTGGTGTTTGGATTTTTTTTCCGTCAGTGTACTTGTAATACAATGTACTTATATGGGATTTTCTTGGAGGGAGATGTTATATCTTTCCTCCACTAGATGGCGTGTTCGAACGCTTCAGTCGCTAATTACTACCACTGTATGTGTAGGCTGTAACATTTTTATTTATTTTACCTGGAAAGCCCATACGACTAACTAGAACAAAGTCGGATGATTCTGCTAATTATTATTAAAAACTTTGTGTGAGCACTTTCACTTTTCCTATTAAAATTTTCTGAGACAGAATGTGAAAATTGAAATTTACCTACTTTTTTCAGTCTCGCAAATTTCTCCAAGACTGAAAGTCTTTAATCCATTGACGTATATTTTTAAATAACTGCAAACATTTATTTTCAACACAACCCATGGACAAAATGTTTCTTTTCAAAGTACGTGAACAGATTGATACTGAATTACCCTTCCCCATAAAAAGATACAATGCATACCTTGTAAAAAAGGCTCAGAGTTCTACAAGTTATAAAGTAAGATAAATACCTATTAATATGGGTGCAGAAGACAACTTGAAATTATTATTATTATTTTTTAAACACTTTAATACAAAGAATAAAAAAAACAAAAATTGTTTCAAAAGTTTGAACTAACATTCTCCATTTGATATAAAGTTAAAAAAGTGTCAGGCATTTACTCAAAGGTTGACACGCAGGAGAGGGATCTACTGATATCTAATGGGATTCAAGTTAATTACACAAACCTGCAAAATTTGGGTTGTGTCAAATTATCTAGCTTTTGATAATTGATTCTTACGTATTTTGTAGCGCTGAATCCAAAAATGACCTTCATTTTTTAACATCACATCAGGATTTTTTGCATTTTTTTTACTTTTTAACTTTGAAATTTACAATTCGCGAAATTTTTTTAAGTGATGGTTAAAAATGAAGGTTATTTTCAGATTAAGTGCTAAAAAGTACATAGAAATCAATTATAAAAATTTAAAAAACTCAACCATCACATCTATTTTATAGTATCAAAATTTTGCTATTTTTGGACTTTGAAATTTACGATTTGCACTTGATGGTTAAAAATGAAGGTCATTTTCGAATTCAGCACTAAAAAATATATAAAAATCAGTTATCAAAAGTTAAGAAACACAACCATTTCCTGTATCTTTCAGTATCAGAAGTTCTCTATATTTTGACTTTTTACCATTGAAATTTACCATTTGCAAAAAACTCCTGACGTGATGGCTAAAAATGAGGGTCATTTTCGAGGCGCTAAAAAAATACATAAAAATCAATTATCAAAAGTTAAACCCCAAAATCATGCACCCTTGTGTTGTAGATATTAATTACAATATTCAATACATAATCTAAAAGATATGGGGACTAATTAAAAAAAAGTACAGAAAAGTTGGGGAAATGTTAAAAATTGAAAATTAATATTAACAGTTAAATTCACTTCTGATAACTATTACACATTGTTCAAAAAAGATGTTATAAATTAAACAAAATCTAATATATCATATTTTATAAGAAGAATAAGACATTTCAAGTATTAAATATTGAGAATCAGAGACATCCAAAAAAGATGATTTTGAGTTTAAATAACTAAGAATACAAGTTACTCAAAGAAATAAGTTGAACCATTTTATCTTTATTTAAATGTAAAGAAATCAGGTAGATGCTATTACGAATTAGCACATATATGGAAAAGTGTCATCTATGAGGACAAAAATATTTCTTTATTAAACACTAATGGATCTTTGCCTGCTTCACGAGTCTGTTTTCTAATCAAACCTCGAAGTAAACAAAGTTGTAATTGAAAGGTCCACTCCGTTCGGCAACATGCACCTGTGCAGACTACAGTTGCTTGGGTCTCAAATCAAATAAAACTTTAATTTAATTTTATTTATTTCAACCCAAATTAAAGCAAACATTTTCTGCATTGTCAATGACATTAAACTGATTTGATATACTTCGAACTTGAGTATTATCAAGGTAATAAGAAAATTTACAAGTGAATTCTTTGGTATATTATACTTTCAGATTCAAATATATCACCTTTTTAAGTGCTTCTCAAGTAAATTGAACTTAAAAAATTAAATTATATCGATTTGGAAGTAACAAAAAAATGTAAGGTCAAATTTGACTATCTACCAGTTTGCATTTTAAAAAATTGCAATTAAAATTTCTAAAAACCAATGTATAACATAAAACACAAAAGTGTGCATGAGTAACAGTCACGTCCATAACCACATGGTTAAAATGAAAGCAAGCTGTAAAAATGAAACTAGTTTTTCAATCAATAGTAAAATATCACAATGTTATCTTTGTGAGAATCATGAAAAATTGCATACAAGTTTTTAAAAAAAATCTAAAATAAAATCTAAAAATTGTATGCCAGATGCACAACTTCTGACATAGATGTATTTTCTTAGCAAATCTTGTAGCTTTTGTGAAACAAAGTGGTATCTTCAGAATACACCAACACACTCTCTATGCCATTAAAGATGAATTATAAAACAAAATTTATAAAATTAGATAAATACATGAAATATGTGATCTTTTTGAAAAAAATTGTACTTCATTGAAATTCATAATGAATACAAGGTTTCTAACAAAAAATATTGCATGCTCATTAGTACTTATCTTTTGAAACTTAACTTTTCCATTGAAGAATAAAAGATGTAAAGTTCAAATGGATACATATCTGATTTCACTAATTCAATATGATTCTACGGAGTAGCTTGTAGATATTAAAGCATTGCATATAATTTTTGAAACATTTAATTATCATAACTACCTGAATATGAATGATGCCAAGACTTGATAATAAGCAACTTAAAACGTAACTATACATTATTAGTAATGACATCATAATAAAATTTGGGTATTTTCTTTGTTAAAAATACCTGACGAGAAAAGAAAAATATTAAAACACTTTCTAGCAAGCTTTAATTATGTTTTTAAAATCATCAGACTTATTAACTTATGAAATAAGAATCAGCACATCAAAAACACATGCAGTTTTAACATTTATACCACTTAAAACATACATTGAGTAATTCGTTTAATATATACAGAAATGAAAAATAAAATAGTGTAATACAAAATACATTGTTTATTAAAACACAAATAAGAAGTTTAAAATTAGAAAATTTTAAGAGACCAATTATTCATGTTAGTAATTTTTTTGTGTTTGACAAGAAATCGCATTTCCATACGACTAAATTATGACAAGGTTTCTATAAAAGAATTAATACGAAGTTAGTTGATAGCACATCTCAAATTATGAGAGCTTAGATAAACTTAGATCAGTGTTTCTTGAAAACTTCGCATTACATTATCTAAAACATAAGAAGTTACTCATCCGCATGAATCAACTAATGTTTCCCTAGAGCATTCTTCCAAGAGAATTTCGTGATGCAAATCTCACACACAAACGGTTTCTCACCAATATGAATTAACAGATGTGATTTTAAACTACTCTATTAACTGACTGTAATATTTGACATGAAATGACACTTTATTAATACTAGAATATGTCGTTGATCCTATTAAAAAAGTTGGTTAACAGCAAATAACAAATTAACACTTAGATTACAAAAAAAAATTGTTTATCTCACACAAAAGGATTCTCACCAGTATGAATTAACAAATATGATTTTAAACTACTCTTTTGAGAGCATTTCTTGTTGCATATTTCACACACAAAAGGTTTCTCACCAGTATGAGTTAACCGATGTCTTCCTAAATTAGACTTATGAGAGAATTTCTTGTTGCATATCTCACATACAAAAGATTTCTCACCACTATGAAATAACAGATGTGATTTTAAACTACTCTTTTAAGAGAATTTCTTGTTGCATACCTCACAAACAAAAGCTTTCTCGCCAGTGTGCATTAACAGATGCATTCTTAAAGTATTCTTTTGAGCGAATTTCTTGTTGCATATCTCACAAATAAAACGTTTCTCACCAGTATGAATTAACATATGTGATTTTAAATTACTCTTTTGAGAGAATTTCTTGTTGCATACCTCACAAACAAAAGCTTTCTCGCAGGTGTGCATTAGCAGATGCATGCTTAAAATATTCTTTTGAGCGAATTTCTTGTTGCATATCTCACATACAAAAGATTTCTCACCAGTATGAATTAACAGATGCCTGATTAAATCACTCTTTCGAGAAAATTTCTTGTTGCATACCTCACAAACAAAAGCTTTCTCGCCAGTGTGCATTAACAGATGCATTCTTAAAGTTTTCTTTTGAGCGAATTTCTTGTTGCATATCTCACAAATAAAACGTTTCTCACCAGTATGAATTAACATATGTGATTTTAAATTACCCTTTTGAGAGAATTTCTTGTTGCATACCTCACAAACAAAAGCTTTCTCGCCAGTGTGCATTAACAGATGCATGCTTAAAATATTCTTTTGAGCGAATTTCTTGTTGCATATCTCACAAATAAAAGGTTTCTCACCAGTATTAATTAACAGATGCCTGCGCAAATTACACATATGAGAATATTTCTTGTAGCATATTTCACACACAAAAGGTTTCTCACCAGTATGAATTAACAGATGCCTGCTTAAATTAGACTTACGAGAGAATTTCTTGTTGCATATCTCACATACAAGAGCTTTCTCTCCAGTGTGCATTAACAGATGCATGCTTAAAATATTCTTTTGAGCGAATTTCTTGTTGCATATCTCACAAATAAAAGGTTTTTCACCAGTATGCATTAACAGATGACTGCTCAAAAGAATTTCTTGTTGCATATTTCACACTTAAAAGGTTTCTTACCAGAATGAATTAACAGATGTTGTTTCAAATTACGCTTTTCAGAGAAATTCTCATTGTACACTTCCCAAACAAAGGATTTTGTTTGGAGCAAGTTAGAAGATTCTTTACCAAAGCTCTCTTGTAATGAAATAATTCATTCCATATTTCACATTTTCAATATTTTTATGAGCTCTGAATGAAAACATGGATATCAAAGTGACTTTTTCTCTGTAACTATGGCTTTATGTATCTGCAATAAATGAAACTACATTAATCTATCACATTTTATAGTTACCTAATCAAAAACATATTTAAGCGCAAATTAGCTTCTCACAGTAAAACTTAAATCAATGTAGAAAACCAAATTCAGATATTTTTTTTAACATATTAAAAATTATACTCATTTTTAAACTTTATGGAGAAAGAAAAAGGTTCTTAAACACCTTCTCATTTAAAAGCCTATCAATCAATAAGCACAAACAGCATGAAAATGACTGATGAGTAAAACAGTAGAAGTCACTGAGAAAAAGAAACATGGAATAAGCCAGTTCATTATAGTGAATTTGAGGCGCTACACTGTAAAAAAAATTCGGAACGTTTTAAGAAATTCTCCTGAAACATTTCGCATATTTTACCCGACTTTCGGATTTCTTTATGTCCCACATCAATTACGGCAATAATTCGTGTAATATTGTTGCGAAGTTTCAACTTTTCCGTAAACTACTTTCTGCGCACGCGTCTTCATGTTTTATGTTCCATTAGCCATTTTGATAAATAAAGAAGAATAAAAAACAGCTACCTAGGTGCTTAGAGACAAATGCATTCTAAACAAATGCCATTCTTTGTTTGGATATCAATTGATAAAGTAAGTAGCTAATTTAAATCTGTTTATAAAATACTGATTATATTTTATAACGTCTAATTATGAAATTAGTTATTCTTTGTAATAAAAACTGAATGTATCTGCCAATTTAGAAAATGCTTTTTATTAAAATGTATAGATAGATAATATTTTTTAATTTTCTTTTGAAATAAGCCTCCTACTAATTAATACGAGTAATGCATTAATAAGTTTAAAGCATAGTGAAATTCATTTTTTAAGATAAACATAATATTTTATTTTAAAAATTTCATAGAATTGCAGTATAATCAATAACTTTAAATGAAATTATATCATAAGATTGCCTTAATTTTTAAATGAGATAAAACTAATTTCAAACAGAATGATTGCTAAAACATTTAAATTTGCTATAAACTCAAATTACGGTGAATTTCCCTTAATAAAAAGTATAAATAGTTAATAAATAATATAAGCTATCGGTTAATTCATATAGAGTAACAACAAAAGAAAGAGTTAAATTTGCTAGTTTTTGAATATGTTAATAATTGTTGTCACTATTTACAATATTTAAAGAATAACAATTTTCCATTTTGCAGAGAAAAGGCATGAATTAAGAAAATAAAAGTACTTGATATAGAGAAACTTGAAAGACTGAAATATGAAAATAGAAAAAATAAAAAACATACGAGATGACAATTGAACAAGTGCGTAAGTGTGATCACAGACTGCACAGAGGGTTTCATTTAATATGTCTTTTAAAACATTTTATCCTTAAATTTATAATCAAAGATACTAATTTATAATTATTAAAATCTTACATAAATGGCAGCACCATTATATTTAATTAAACAACGTCTCTTGAAATATAACGCGTACTATGCGTTACATGTTTTTCCTATAGATGGCAGCACCAAAAAATGTCAACGATATTTTATTTTGAAATAACACCTAAAAACACTTCAAAATAACATTCTAAAGAAATTTTTTCATTAATAATTAAAAATATTTTGAATTCCCCTTTTAATTATTTGAGCTATTTGAGAAACATAATAAAAAATAAGTATAAAGGTAAAGATAGTTTAAAAAACAAAATGAAATAAATTTATTGTACAAGTAATTTATTTAAAAAACTGAAATATATTTAATCGATTTACTTATATTTTACTTTATAATCCAGAATAATTTATTAATTTATAATTTTTGTAAAATAAATTAAACATTTATGAAGTTGAAAAGTGGTCATAAAACCATGACACGTTCAATTCTGCAAAAAATAAAAATAATATAAACCCGTAAAATAGCTAAAAAATATGAAGTTTCTTTTAATTAAATCCATCGGACAATTAAATGTAAAATATTGAAAATTTCAACTTCTACCGACATGGTTCGAACCCGGGTTCTTTCTGTTAAAAATAACACGCTCTATCCATGGAGCTATGAAGATTAAAAGGAGACGACATATCAATCTAGCACCGTGGAGAGCGTTGAAGACGAAAGAGGAGTTCTTTCCTCCTCTCCGGCGTGCACATATTTAACTTTCACTGTAGTTGATTTGCACAGCGAGAAGAAACTGACTCACAGCGCAGTTCACCGTGGTAAAATTTGGCGGAAGAAGGGGGGGGGGGGTAGGAACAGCTTCAAGTGACGTCACTTATGTCGTCTCCTTTAATCTTCATAGCCCCATGGCTATACCACAGGAGTACCGAACTCACAAAAAGATGCTTGAAACTATGATTGTGTTTTGAAATCGAGAAAATGAATTGATGTCATTATATTAATTCATTTAATTAAAATAACAGAACTTTTAATTTTATGATTTTGGCAAAGTCAGGAGGTATTCAACTCTACATATAAAAAAAAAGTCTGTAACTTAAATAGTTTCCGGGTATGAGGCTGTGACGGACCGACGGATTGACAGAAAAGCGATATCATAAGGGTTTCGTGAGATGAACGAAATCCTAAAAATGACTGTAATAATTTTTTTTAATATATAAAATTGTAATAAATGAACCAGTTAAAAAAAGAGGTGTAAGTCACGTTTTGCTAAATGTTCAAAAGCAAAATATTTACTAGAAGCATTATAATGAACTCTTATGTGCTGGAATTCCTTCAGTTGAGCCATGTACAAACATTTTTTTTAAAAACTGTTACAGGGTTATATCATTCTTCCTATTAATAGTCTGATACTTTACAAGCACTTAACTCCAGTTTTTAATATTAGTGATTTACCTATGACTTTAACAGAATCAATTACATAATACAGTAATAACTTCTTTAATTCGGAATTATCGCGATTACGGTGATTACGGATTTTAGAAAATTCTGTACTACAGAAGTTTTGAAACAAGAATGCATTTAGATAAATAAAAATACTAATATATTTCATTAATATGGCAATGCAAAAATGCAATGAACTTGATAATTGAAAAACATTGCGAAATTTAATTAAAAATCCTCTAAAAAATATATATATAATTCCATTCATTTTATGCAGTGCGCTATCTGTTGTAAATTACCGAAAACAATGACTATGATTTTTTTAAAATTACAATTTCTGATTAAGAGATGTCTGGATGAAAGATGTTATACTGTATATATAATAGCAGACCTTTCAGGCATTGCCCATACCATGGCTATTAATCTTAGCTATAACTATAAAATCAGGGCACTTTTCCAGCATAGGGTCCTTGACTTCTTTTTCAAGCTTGGCACAATTCATACTTTAGAAAATTAAATTTATTGCCAAATGGTATAAACAGCTACGAAAAAACCTGATGAACTGTATATGTATATATCTATATAAGCATTTTATTATTATAGTTTTTTATTTACAATTTACTTTGGTTTGTCCATAAAAACAGATAAAGGGTTTTTCATACGATATAAATCGTATAAATATTGAAAATGCTACTTGTCTACATAAAACAGCGAATATGTTTCAAGAAAATATGCATGAAAAATTCCCTTTTCTTGCCAAACAAAAATGTTCTGGGCTACAATGTTACGTGCATAGTCGTGGAAATGGCTTTGGAGGATAAGGAGGGTGTCGTAATTTAAAATTATTAAAATGATATACTTATTACCATATTATTGCAGATGTCTTAAATGAATTAAAATACACTGCTCAAAACAATTAAAGGATATTTGAAGTTTTATATAAAATAAAGATATAAACGAAATTTTTTTTGCCGAAAATAGAAGAAGAGAATCACAAATACAAATTTTTCTGGTTTTCAAACTGTGGAGTATGCAAATTTTGAGTTCGACGCCAAAAACGTCACTTCAGCGGCAGCGAATGAAATTTGACTTTCAACTGGATAAAAGAGAATGAAGACAAGGATGATCGGCATTCAGTGATTGCTTTGTTTCGATGAGTACGATGTCTCAGCGAAGTCATTTGACAGATTCAGAAGCTTTGAGAATTGTTGGTAGGTTAGAAGGGGGCCAAACTCAAGCCGAAGTAGCGCAAGCCATTGGAGTGTCACAAAGTGTTATTTCCAGGATCTGGAACCGTTTTTTGGAGAGTGGGTGTGCAGGCCGAAGACCAGGGCAAGGTCGCAGACGGACAACAACGCCCAATGAAGATCGGTATTTAGCGTTAACAGCTCGGAGACACCGAACCATGAACGCTACTCTTCTCCAACAACACCTTCGCTCGGCTACAGGCACCACGATTTCAACTCAGACTGTCCGAAACCGGCTCCATGCTGTAGGTCTGTATGCTCGCCGACCGATGGTATGTGTTAGATTAACATCAAGGCATCGTCGCGACCGCAGGGAGTGGGCAACTGAGCATGTCAACTGGAGGAGAAATGAATGGAGCAATATTCTGTTTTCTGACGAGTCCCGTTTTTCTGTGCATCCGGATAATAGGCGTATTTTCATCTGGAGGGACCGTGGCAGTAGAAATAATCCTGCGTTCGTGCACGAAAGTGTCAGATTTGGCGGTGGAGGAGTGTTGGTGTATGGTGGCATCTCCATTGACGGGCGCACTGACCTCTACATCATTCGAGATGGAGCTCTGACTGGTCGCCGATATAGGGATGAGATCCTCAGACCTATTGTAGTCCCTTACGCTGCAGCAATCGGAGATAACTTCATTTTAATGGACGATAACTGCAGGCCACATCGTGCAAACCTGGTGGAGGATTTCCTTTTCGAGGAAGGAATCATTCGACTGGAATGGCCAGCGTGTTCTCCAGACATGAATCCAATCGAGCACGTTTCGGACGCTCTAGGAAGACGAGTTTCTGGCCGCCAACAACCCCCAAAAACTCTCCAAGAACTGGAAAGAGCTCTTCTGGAAGAGTGGGGCAGAATATCCCAACTCGTCATTAATAGCCTCATTGAGTCCATGCCTCAAAGGTGTTCAACGTTGCTGGCCGCCCGTGGAAACCATACCCCCTACTGAAAATGATTTTCTTTGAAGAAAACACCTTTTCTTATTCTTTTTTTCTCATATGCACAAATTGTGTTTTTTTCCTTTAGTACACAAATGCGCAATAAAATGCATTTTTTTCTGCCAAACATGTGTAATTTATTCTCATATAACCTACTATGTCTGTCGACCATGTATCAATCAACTAAACAGTTTACCAGATACAAAATCCACCTAAAACTGCAATATCCTTTAATTGTTTTGAGCAGTGTATATAACAGTTACTCAGAAGACAGTCGAGTTGTAACGAAATGAAGTAACTACTCTTTTTGTTTTATATGTAGTAAATTAAATTAATTATATACAGGTTCTATTCTTGCTACAGTTGTTATGCTAAAGATTTAGCTTCTTTCTCTCTCTCTATTCATCTCTTTTCATCTTCTAAAGCATTTTTTGAGAATTTTTGAAGCTATATTTAATAAATTTTAGAAGAATTTTGCTAATTAAAATTAATTAATTAAATTTGAAATTATAGGGATTTTGCGCAATATTTATAATTTTACTAAAGTCATTTATTTAAAATATTTTTTTCAGTATTTTGTGGAATTAGGAAATATACAAATTTAATGTTCTTAGAATAGAAATACTTCCGAACTTACCCCCCCCCCCCCCCCAATCTTTCAACATCAAGAAAGCTGAAAAGATGCAAAGGTAAAACAAATCATCTTTTAAAAAATATTTTCCTTTTGTGCAACCAATAATGATTTTGAAACAAGATAAATTAAAGTATCTATAACTCATTCTAAACTGTATTACTACTAATCGATGTCTTAAATGAATTTTATAACAAGTTATTTTAATGGTACTTTAAAATATCGTCGGGGCATAAAGGGTTAAACACACATAAGTAAAACAAATACTTCTCCAAATATCCTCCATTTTAAACCTTCATACAACAAAGCTCCGACAAGAGGAACACAAAAATCCTTTATTATCCTTATAGAATCCTTTTTTTTTTTGTTCTAGTTGCCAAAGCATAAGACTTTACATCTGACTCATGGGACTAAGTCGAGAAACCATTTGTATTTTTAAATCACCAAATACGAAACTGAAAAAATGAAAACATAATGATTCTCCCGGACAATTTACACTATTTTATCGGTATGCTAATACCAGAAAAAGTTATAAGTAAACCTTTTGAAATTACAGACAGACATCAAATGACATTCTTTTTCTACTCAACTGCCAATGGACCACTCTGGAGGGCTCACTAAAAATGAACATAGCGAGAGTTAGATGTGTAGCTATAGAAAGAGTTTGACATGCAACTAAAGAAGCATCAAACAGATAATTGATAAATTTAATATAAAGGGAGCATAAAATAAATTAACGTTAAATATGGAATAAGGCAAAACAAATGACAAAGGATTGCTGTAGATAAAAATTTAAAGAAAACAAAGGTATTTTTCTAGTACAGGGATTTGCAAGTTAGAGAAAATAGCCTTGGTGAGAGAAAATTTTCAACATATTTTCTGGAAACCTATTCTCTGTTTCGTATACACTAGCAGTTTTTTCAAAATTTACATAATTTATTTAATATGAAGAAGCCATTTATCTACTTTTACATACAAACCGGAAATAATTGGATACTTTTATATTACCAGGTTACAAATCTTGGCAATATATATACTTTTTGGGCTATAGCAAATTATATTTTTTCCAGTGTGCAAATTAGAAACAATAAAATCAAATGTTTCAAATACATTTTGAGATTTTCAAATAAAATATTTCGGTTTTTGATCATTCTTATTTATTTATTTATTTATTTATTTTTCGTATTTTAAATTAAATACATAAAAGTACATAATTTAAATACATATTTTAAATCTATGCATTATATATATCTTACAAGAAATGGGTAAATCGTTTGTATTTTTAAATGAAATAAATGCAATGAATAATGATAATGGAAACAGTATTTATCGATTTATTACCCGCACTCTTCTAATAAAAGTACTGTAAATTGTATACAAAATACAATAATATATATATGTATAAATATATATATATATACATACATATATATATATATATATATATATATATATATATATATATATGGTACTTTTCCGTTATACGGACATCATGCCAAAATGTATGCTAAATACGCTAATTATTTCAACCCTGATCGTGAAAAGGTTTTTTATTGTAAACCATGCGAAACATTGTGATTTGATTATATTTTTTAAAATTATTTTTGCTTATAGTTTTTGCTTATATTTTTAATATTTTGCTTTTATTGAGATTTACTTATATTTTGGTTATAGTTTTAAAATTCTCACTTTGCTATCGACTATGTTTTTTCTTTTATTTTTCAAATGTTTCAATTCACGTGATTTTCCTTTTACGCCAACTATTACGCTTGGCGACAATGGTGTCCGTATAACCGGAAAGTACCATATATATATATGTATATATATATATATATATATATATTATTACACACAAATTATTTTATTATAAAAGACAAATAGTACAAATTAATTCAATATTGCGTTTTGAAATTACACAAATAAAATTGAATGGATGAGGTATAAAACAGACATTTGGTCAATAAAAAACAAACTTCTTATTTTTGGCAAAATGGATATCTATTCTATCATTTTCGTAACTGTTTATGTCGTTTGGCAACCTATCTCACTTTCTAAACCCCAAATTACGCCAAGCTTTTTTTTTAAACGCCAAGGTTCTCATAGTGGAAAAGTACCCCCTTTTTTGTTACAAGCCACACAAATTATTTTATTATAAAACACACACAGTATAAATTGATTCAATATTGCGATTTGAAATTGCCCAAATAAGATAGGACGAATAAGGTATCAAACAGATATCGGTCAATAAAAAAACAAACTTCTCATTTTCTGCAAAATAGGCACTTTTTTATTGTAAAAACAAAATTAAAAATTTGCCGTATGAATCCCGCATAAAAATTGCCGCACTAGGCTAAAAGATTAAATTGCTCAAAACCTCTGGAAAATTTTGAAAATCAGGGAAATATGCAAATCTTTTCGTTCAACAAAAATCTTAATAAAGAAAATTTAAATCTGAGTCTCAGGTGCTCTTGGACCTGTATTTATTCATCCAGACATCCAGAATCCAATTTGAAATGTGATATATTTCCCTAGTCATCGTCAAACACTGAGCCCCATGTATAACAGGAGTTTTGAGTCGGCAGTCAGAATCTTGCAAGGAAATGGTAAAAAATAGCCGCGTTGCCAATGTTAGATATTAATGTTCTCATTTATTATTATCCTAATTTATGCTTCGATCATTAAGCTATACTTATCAAAATAATGAAGGATTCTCTAATCATGTAAGGGGATGTGATAGAACGTATTTTTTTTTCCATGAATGCAAAGCAAAACAGGGGTTGATCCAGACAAAATTTGGGTCCTATTTAGGGCCTTTTTACAAAAATAAATTTAATAAAATGGGCCCCTTCATAAAAATAAACTTGATAAAATGGTCCCCTTCACAAAAATAAATTTAATAAAATGGGCCCCTTCACAAAAATTAACTTAATAAAACAGGCCCTTTCATAAAATTCCTTTTAATAAAATAGGCCCCCTACGTAACATTCCTTTCCATAAAAACTGTTTTAAAACGTGTAATTTGTAAATAACACCAGGTCACGAAAAACAAAAAAATTTAGCAAGGGGATTTAAAGAATGTTTTGTTCATAAACTCTTGGTTCGAATTTGAGTAACTTGATTTCAACTTTCGTTACATAATGTTTTTTTTCACAAAAATATAATAAAATTCACAAAATTAACTTCTATTTTTCACAAAATGGGCTCCAAGAATAAAAAAAATGCATCGACTCCTGCAAAATTATCAATCACTGTATCTTCCTGTGCTGACTGGTAGAAATCATGTAAGGAAATAGGAAGGCAGATCTCCTGTTATATATGGAACTCTGTGTCGCCAACAGACATACACAGTCAAATATCTCTTTTCTTATTGATAAAAAAATTATTAGCAGTATGACGATACTTATCAGTCAATGAGTAAACATGCTTTTATTGGCCAATAAAACACCGTAGTATTATTTTGGAATAAAAGTATAATTATTCAGTAAGGTTAATAATTCCCATTATCTCACCTTTGGAAGATGCATTGGAAAATATGGCGATAGAATTATCTCTCAGCTTGACATTTGAGACAGACAATCCGGTTAAATCAATCTTATCCCCCCTAAAATAAACAGAACCATACGTCACGATAGGACTCCAATGTTTATGACGAAATGCTAATATCCACATGTGTCTTTCTGTAGGATCATTTGGAAAACTATAAACAAATTGAGAAATGTTAAATAAAACTAACACTACTAACATTTTTTTTTTTCAGAATCTTATCACTGAATTTTAATGGAATATATTTGACATCAGGGATCGATCCATGGAAACATTGAGTCCACTTCACAGGCACTTTACAAAATGACATTCCATCGAAATGCATCTTTATAACATTGTAGGTTGAAAATACACTTTTAAAAAATACACAAAAAAGCATAAAAATTGTTTTTAATGAGCATCTACCAATTTTGGGATTTATTTAAAAATAAAACAGTGTTAAATTTACAAAAAGAAAGAGTTAACAGATTAATAAAAAGTAAAACTGATCGTGATTTTCTTTTAAAATTTTATTATTCACAAACACACCATTCTTTCCAACAGGAAAAATATTGCCCTGGATACTCTTATGTACACGTACAGTGCCCGACAATGACCACTCACAAGCCAATGACAAATGGAGATGGCAGGGTCCTTTTTCTATCACAACCAGGACGGCCAGCTTTTAATTTTTTCCAGGTCTTTTCTGGAAAGTTTTCAATGCAATTTAAAAAAAAATTATATTTATAAAGTGTGTAACTTGTTTCAATAAAAAGCAGACTGCAGTTGGTGCAAAAAAAACATGTTTAATATTCAAAAGTCAGGGCTTTTTTTCAGAACAAAATAATAATAGTAATAACACGACAGTTTTTTTTTTTATTATGCACTCAATTTTTGGTACTTTTTTAGTTAGCCGGTCGCAAGTGATAAATTGTAAAATTAAAATAAAGTTAAAATTAAAGAATGTAATTAAAATGTTTTAAAGCTTAATCTTTTATAATTTTGTAAAATTTGCGTCTTTCTTCCCCATAAATGATGTTGAGAACGATCAGTTTCAAAATTACATTGAACTCTACATATTTCAATCCAAATTCAATTTTTTCTTTTTTTTTTAATCGAAATTACTCTTTTTATTTTCTGCTGATAAATTTGCGGATTTTTCCAGGTTGCCTAACGACCCTGGATCGGTCAAACATTTTTATTACATAGTTTCTGGATGCTTGGCAAAAGCACAATTTGCCTATGCAGTAATAAGACCCCAGTTACTCATCTTTTTTTTTGCTTAGCATGTTTTCCAGAATTATAGCAAGCAATTTATAATCTATCATCTTAAGTTGAGAGAATCTTCATGTTTGGCTGGCTGGCTATTTATGATGGCCAATTATCAACACGAGGGATATAGGACCTAAGGGGGGGGGTGTCTTTCTAAGGGAACCTAACCCGTATTTACGCAAGGAAATCCAAGGTTCGAAAAAAACCACGGAAAACTGAACAATTAGGCCGACAGGCGCGATTGGGTTCGAACCCAGCACCCCGCGGCTTCTAAGAATTTTTTTTTTCATTTTCTGCAATTTTTTAAAATCCACATGGGCTACTTTCTGACACATTCATGAAGTTATTTTCATTCTTAATTTTATAACTTATATACGCATTTTCTTGTACGCTACTAAAGTAAATTCATCTAGTGGTAACTTACACTTTTTTTTTTTGGAGTCAATTTATTTAGCACTAGTAGGCCAGAAACATATTTAATGATGAAGAAACTTTTGAGAACACAAAAAGTACCATTTTGAGGCATCCATCTTATTTCTAAAATTAAGGTAGCAAGTCTTTTTTAAAGTCTATTTGTAATGCAACCATCCAAAACTTTTTCTTAAAGTTATACTCGTAGAAATAATTTAAAAGATGTCTATGATGCATTAGGGCTATGATTCAAAGTTTACGGTTATTTAATTTAGCTTAATCCATTGAGCTCCAGGGCGTACGCTACATACGTCCTCTCACTTTAGTAATCCATGACCATGAGGTACACTCCGTACGTCGTTCACTACACAGTAATTGTTGTATATTTGAAATGGATTGGTCTGTGATATGCAACTGATACAACAGGGCACAGGTTTGCCACCTTGAATACAAAGCCCTCTGGCTGGCTGGTGACGTCAGCAGCAATTCAAAAATATCTTTGAAATAAAAATATTTTTTAGATACTCATTTTAGAATCAAAAGTTCGGTAATCTGAAAAACATAATTTTTTCCCTTTGCCGAATACCTGCAGCCGAATATTTTGAAATATCTCGTCCAACAATGTAAGATATCTTGGCAAATAAATTTAGGATAAGAAATTTTTTTTTTCCTTTTCTGCAATTTTTTTTTCTTCAATTCACATAGACTATTTTCTGACACATTCATGAAGGCATTTTCATTCTTAATTTTATAACTTATATAAGCATTTTCTTGTACAATTCTATACTAAAGTAAATTCATTCTAGTGGTAACTTACACTTATTTTTATTTTGGAGCAATTTATTTAGCACTAGTAGGCCAGAAACATATTTAATGATGAAGAAACTTTTGAGAACACAAAAAGTACCATTTTGAGGCATCCATCTTATTTCTAAAATTAAGGTAGCAAGTCTTTTTTTAAATCTATTTGTAATGCAACCATCCAAAACTTTTTCTTAAAGTTATACTTGTAGAAATCATTTAAAAGATATCTATGATACATTAGGACCCTGATTTCTAGTTTACGGTTAATTTAGCTTAATCCGTTGAGCTCCAGGACGTACGCTGCACACGTCCTTTCATTTTAGTAATCCATGACCAGGACGTATACTCCGTACGTTGTTCACTACACAGTAATTGTTGTATATTTGAATAGGATTGGTCTGTGATATGCAACTGATATAACACGGCTTGCCACCTAGAGTACAATGTGTTGTAATATACTCCTTTTATTTTATTTATGTAACCTAACGATTCGTATATCTCTTTTCTTTTCTGCCGGTAGAAGGCCTATCGTGTTTCCATGGAAATAGGTTTTCATAATATATAGACATTCTAACATGTTATATGATGTTCTTTGTAGTTGAGTGTTGATTGTGTTATGTAAAGGTGATGTCTGCTGTTTTGTCCAGATAAATGTATATATTATGTGAAAGGTGTTGCTGCATTATTTATTTGATGGTCATTCGTCTTTATTTACTACAAGCCAAACCTGCGCTACTGAGAAAAGTAAGCGTGAACTTTATTTGTTTAAACAAGTATAATATATAATCTATTACTGTTTATATTAAAAAGAAAGTTCACCAACTGCTTACACAAAGCCTCCTGGCTGGCTGGTGACGTCAGCACCAAGAGGCGAACAATCTGTATATCACAATGATAAAGTAAAGTTTAACATTGCCATGTTTTTCTATGTAAACCGGTAAGCTTTAAAACGACCTAATAATGGAATTGTACATCAATAAATTGCTACTGATTATATAAATTAAACTTTATAACTAAAAAAAATTAACATGAAACACATTTATCATCACTTTTATGTTTGCTGGATTTTCTTGACATAGTGATAAGTACTACTAATTTCAAAAATATCTTTGAAATAAAAATATTTTTAACTAGATTGCTCATTTTAGAATAAAAAGTTCGGTAATCTGAAAAACATAAATTTTTCCTTTCACTCTCTTCATTTTTTATAATTGAAATGCAGCAAAATTTTTTAAGAAATGCGTAAATATTATGAAGAAATGTTTAAATAATCTTTAATTATTATAAATAAGGAATCATAAAAGATAAGAAAAGAAAGAAAGAACTAGATAGTTCATTTTAAAATCGATTTTTTGGGTAAAAATATGATTCTTTTCTTTATTTTTTTTCCCTCCTTTGTTGAAAAGGCACCAAAACCATTGAGAAATGTTGTTCTTTAATTATTATAAATAAGGCATGTGAAAAAAATCAGCTTGTTCATTTTAAAATCAATTTTTCAATGTTCTGAAAAACAGATTTTTTTTTTACCTTTCTGCCAGTTGATTTTTTCTTTGCTTGAAAATTCAGTTTAATTTTTGAAGAAATGTTTAAATATAATCTAATTATAAAATAATATGAAATTGATTTGGTGTACTATTTCTATTATTAAGTACATATATTTATATATCGTGATGATAACTTCAACTTCATTACTGAATAGTTTTAACAGAAACATATTTATCATTTTTTAGGTTTGCTACACTTTACTGAAATTCTGATAAATAATACCCTTTCAAATAAAACTATTTTTATTTTGCATAGGGTAAAACATACTTTAATTATTATAAATAATGCATTAGAAAGAAAAGAAAAGAAAAGAAAGAACTAGATTGTTCATTTTAAAATCGATTTTTCAGGGGAAAATAGGATTCTTTTTTTTTTGTTGTTGAAAAGTCAGCAAAACCTTCGAAGAAAGGTTATTCTTTAATTAATTAAATAATTAAGCCAATTTTTTAATTTATTAAAAATAATTTTATACCAAAAGACAAAAAAACTTTCACAAATAATATTTTTGTGAAAAAAATTTATATTTTCAACATTTTTTTTTCTCTTGCAAAATTATTAGAATTTCAATTTATTCAATATTCAAAGATTGTTTATGTTTAAATATAATTTTTTTTTTGAAAAATAATATTTAAATCTTTTATTGAAAGTCTCATTTTCCTCTTTCTTTCTTTTTATGAAAATGATTCATTTTTTTAATTTGTCTTCATTTATAATTAATTTATAGAACTAATAAAGTGTTGTTCCCGTTAAGTAGGGGGATATTTATTATTATAAGATTAGTCTTTTATTTCGATGAAGTCTTAAAATTTTTTGTGTATTTATTTAATCACTTTCTTCAAATATTTTTACCTGCTTTTGATAACGTTGAACATAAATTATCTTAAAATACCTAAGTGCATATAGTAATATCGCTATGGTTATAACTATTAATTCTATAGACAATTTTTTACAATCCGAAACTAAAATATTAAATTTTAAATTAAATAAGGAATTTTAATAATATTATGCATTATTTCACTTTAATTATTAAAATTAAAAAATGCAAAATGCCTAACTGACTAAAAACCTGTTATTTGTATTTATTCAATAATTTATATAACTTAAATCTTTAGAAGTTAATCCATATAAATTGGCAATAAACTCAAAATAAATTTTATGTACATATAAACTAATGAATTTTATTTACATTCGATAAATTTTTAAATTTTAAAATATATCCAAAATTAAAATTTGTAAATTAAAATACCAACAATTTAAAAATAAAGTGTTTACTAAAATTAAAAATATAAAATAAACAAATTGCATCACTAAAATATTCATTATTTAACGACGTTTAATTTTATTTTAAAGAAATTACACTAAATTTCATATCTGACTATTATTAGTATTTATTCTAAAACTTTAACAACAAAAATATTATGCCAAATGAAATGTCGTTGACTTAATGTTCAAATCATAGTTCAAAGTACAATAAAATTTTTCATAGTGAGACTAAACTTTAAACTACAATAAATATTTTACGATTTTACTACTATTATTATTTATATTTAAAAATTTTGTTAAACTTGTAGCTGTATAATTTAAAATATAGTAACATAAATGAATTACAATAGTAAAATAAATGAATTATAATAGTAAAGTTATATATCTTTATTATAGTATCAAAATTTAATTTAATTGTTTAAAGTAAAATATAATGTACAGTAGATTTATCTATCAAACTAAAAATTTATTTTTAAAATGTATTCTATAAAATAATAAAAAGCAAAAATCTGCCGTAAAATGTATCATTTAAAAGAATACAAATGCATTCCAAATCCGAAGCAATAGTTAAGTTTTTAAAAAATATAATAATTTAAAAAAGATATTACACAGCACCCTCGCATCAAGTTATACCTTATGTTCAGTATTGTATATCAGAAGGAGGCAAAAGTATTAGAAGTGATATAAATAATAAAATGCATACACAAAGTTAAGATTTATCAAAATAAAATACTGACATTATTTTAAATTGTTGAATAATCCTTCCTATTTTAAATGTATAAAATGTCGAAAACAGCACTTTATAAACACCGCGCAGAGTCATTACCACCTAGAGTCACTGTGTGTTGCCTACCTGCTGAGAAATTTTTTCTCACCTACTAAGCTTGACGTCACTGGAATTTGCTCTCTCTCTAGGTGGCAATGGCACTGGCTGAAGGTGAGTTTTATGACACAAACATGTTACACTGCATAGCCTGATATACAGACCTTCACTAGTGAAATTAAGCCTTTAGGCCAAGAGGTTAATGGGGAAATGTAAGTTATTCATTCCAGTAATATCATTTCACCAGTATCCAACAGAAGAGTTAATTGTTGGTATTTATAAAAAAAAAAATTGAAATCTCTTATTTTTACTGTTTAAAAAAATAATCACTAATAAATTAAATTTATCTTGTAGTCAACACAATCAAAATTTAAATTGTTCTACCAGGGCCTGACACCATTTTTAACTTACAGGTTCATAAATGTCAGTTATTGGATATTTGCATTACTAATAATTTAAAACATAAAAAAAAGAGACACATATATCTGTAGTATATCATATATACATAAGGTTTAAATAATTTGTTTTTATAATAAAGATTAAAGTATTTTTAAAGCATGAATTCTTTGAAATAATTTTTTTTTTTTTTTTTTTTTTTTTTTTTTTTTTTTGCTAGTAAAGTGTCAAACACTGATTGGCTTCTATCGAGTTACTGATTTTTCATAATGGGATTGGTGTCAGTTACTGAAGTTATTCACCATATTTTATGAAAAAAAATTATTTTTTAATATAGATGTGCAAATCCTCAGGAATTTTTTTAAAGAAAACAAACATTACAAAATAATTTAAAAATAAAGAAAAATAGATTCCGCATTAAATTTTCATATTTCTGGTATTAATACCACAGTCATATTTTTAAGTTTAGTATAATAGAAAAAAAATAATAAATATAAAGCATACTTGAAAAACTTCATTAAACATACATTTTTCATAGCCTGCACCATACAATACTTTTATTAATCGACCCTAATCACCTTTTGCGTTCGAGGTTAAGATACCGCAAATGTTTCATACCACATCACAAGATTGTGCTCTGTACTGCTCTATGGTGTGCAGCTTTGAGTTGGGAAAGGAGTCGTTGCTTAATTAAGGACTAAAATGTCAAATATATTTTCCTAGAGTAGGGGAAACAAGGGAGGTTTGACCATAGGGGAGGTTTGACCCACCCTATCCTTTTCATATTTAAACATTTATTTAGCTGATGAGCACCAGATGACAGCTTGGTAGCAAGCAGAATAACATATTGTTTTTATCTGTTAGCCATTTGCAAGCAGAATCAAGGAGGAATCACATGCAATATCATTTTCAGTCAGAAAACTTTTTTTTGTTGTTGCAAGTTCTTCTCTTCTGTACCATCTGTTATTAACATATATAAAAGTAAACTGAATTGTTTGTGTACTTAGATTAATATACTAAAGGATAGTATACTTATTTTTTACTTTTACTTTTTATTTTAATGTGTTACATTTTTTCCCAAAATGGCTATTAAGCGAGGTTTGACCCAGATCAATTCTGGGAGGTTTGGCCCGAGTCAAACCTCTCTGTTTAGTTTAATTTGATGGTCTAACTCTTTTAAACTGTACAAAAGTTAGTTTTTAATAGAAATGTTGTTCTTAATTCAAATAAATCTTGTTTTTAATTTCAAATGCACTGAATATAATATAAAAATTCATTTGAAACACTTCTTTATGCGTTATTCTAATCAATTTAAATAGAATTGAAATCTGTTGAGAGTTAACAACTTTGTAAAGATAATGGGATAATTCTGTTAACTTTACCACCCCATACAAGTCATAAGTTGCAGTCACTTGATAGAACTGTTTTTAGTCCCTTCAAGATATTATAATTCAATTCTATTACATATGTATCACTTTCTGCGTACGCGGGGTTTAAAGTAATATTTTTTCTTATCTTGAATTTGATTTGAGCTATTTTAGTTAGATATTATTGTATGAACAAGCTTCATTGTATCAATGTATTCTGGCTTCCCTTGCTATTCAAGAACGCATACAAGGCAAACAAAGAAGTTCCAGGCTATCTAGCGAGTTGTGAAATACACGGGAGAAGGTAGTTTTCAGATAAGAAAAGGGGTCTCTGTTGGAAGGTGAAAACTCCGTATGCTGCGTTTGGAAGAAATGGTTCAGAGAGAAACAAGGAGTTCTAGCAAAAACCTCAAGAAGTGAGGTTGGTGTGTTTTTGGTTGAATTTCGGGAGTGGAGTGTGTTCCGGAAAAAGGCTTGAGTCTTGTGCGGAGAAAGTATATGCAATGGGAGGTTTTAGGGGGGTCCTCCTATAAACCTGTAAATAATTCGTATATAAATTGTTCTTTAATATTAATTGAATAAGTTTAGCCCTTTTTTTATAATCCTTCTCACATCATGTCTGACATCACATATTTATATCGGTGGTGGCAGCATATCAAATAAAATAACACTTTTTCGAAGCCTGTACGAGTGGTGATCGTAGTTTCATCAGCGTGTGGACTAAGGAAGAGTGCAACAGCAGATTTGCTTGTACTGCAATCTGCCCTTTAAATTCAGATATTTTTCCTGAATCTGATTTTTTTGCTTCTTATGTCACAAATAGACCAGATCTGGATGTTACAAATTTGGCTTCAGCTGCATCTTCTAATCCATCTACCATCAGCATTTCTATCAACATCTGCAAGTTTCACGAATCTTCCCTTTTTCCTCCGAATCTACTATATCCCATCTACAAGTTCAATGAATTCACATTTTTGGTATTTTCTACTCATAATTATTGCCTGTAGCTTGTAATAGCATTTCTTTATACATTTAATTATTGCTGTAAGATTTTTAATAACATCCAATTCCTGCGGGTCAAACCTCCCTCATAGTGGGTCAAACCTCCCTCAAGTAGGGAGGTTTGACCCGGTTTCTACACTCTTGAAAAAACATTACTCAAAAAGATAATTTATAATTTAAATAGAAAAAAATAGTTCAAAATGTTGCCAAACATTATAAGCTATCAAATAATGTCAATACCGAAATTTTATTATGTTTAGAAAAAAATAGAAAAATATTTTTGTAAAAAGCCGGTTAAACCTCCCATGTTTCCCCTACATTGTTGAATTCCACTGGTGCCATCTGTTGTTGTATATGAGGAACATTAGCTCTTCTCATGATTATTCTGATTAGCAACTCACGGAAAAATAACGTTAGATTATCCGCACCGGCCTATAACAAGCAGCAAAATATTTAGGACTTTTTTAGCACATAATCCGCAGATAATAGGCCGAAAAATACGGAAGTAACAATAAATAATGATTTATATAAATTTTATTGTAACCATAAGCAAATCGGAGATCCCATAATACAGTAGAGGCAGGGGATGGCAAAGGGGAAAAATCATCTCTTTTTTCTCCTTGTTTTCCCTCTAGCATTGATTAGAGAGTGAGAAATGGCATTGTATGGATATAATGAGAGCAGATATATCAATATTTAACAAAGATTAAACTTGATTGAGGCAATATGTTATAAAAATCGATATTTGATATATTATCCAGAAATAGAGATGGCGAGAAGTGTTGTAAATTACCATCATTTATATCTAAACAACATTGAGCTAGACATTCCTTTATTCAGAATGCAGCTGACAGCACAAGGGAAAAATCATCTCTTTTTTTTCCTTGTTTTCCCTCTAGCATTGATCAGAGAATGAGAAATTGCATTGTACGGATATAATGAGAGCAGATATATCAATATTTAACAAAGATTAAACTTGGTCGAGGCGATATGTTATAAAAATCAATATTTGATATATTATCCAGCAATAGACATGGTGAGAAGTGTTGTAAATTGCCATCATTTATATCTAAAGAACATTGAGCTAAACATTTCTTTATTCATAATGCAGCTGACAGCACTTATACTGTGTCACCAGCAAAATATCAGTTACTTGTGATAATATCATTATGTTTCATGCAAGCAAAGTCAGATGATGCAAATCTCACTAAAATATTTTTATTATCGCCAAAGTTGTGAAAATAAATTAAGTTTGGGCTGGTAGTCCTGTACTTTTGATTGAATGTATTGATGGAATAAGTGGATTCAGATGATGTTTCTTGTTGAAAAGATGTTTGTATGGACCACATCATCAGTCTGATCAAAGATTTTAAGAACAACCTGTATGTTTATAACCACAGAAAATGATTGTCCATCCCAGACGCCATCTTCTGGTGCATTTAAACACTTCCTTGCTAAAGCAAAAAGAACAGGAACAGTATTCTTCCTGAGATAACACCATTAAAAAAAAATGTATTATTATTATATTTTTACTCTAGTCCCTGCTTGACAAATAAGCAGTACATGGCTATCAATTTCTTTTTCCCAATTCATTCAAAATTTTTCTTTGATTTTAAAATATTTCTTTTACTGTATAACCAAATTTTATTAATCTGTTTTAACCCACAGAAGAAACCATGAAAGTTAAAATTTGACAAAGTAAAAAAGTTTTTAAACCATCCTCTTCTTGAAACAACGCACAGTAAAGAATTTTTAAGGGTAAAGTTTATTTGTAAAAATGTCTTATTTATCAAAAGAAACAAGAATGTTATTTGGTACTTAAGTATTCCGGGCCGGGAGCTAGATTACAAAAAATGGTTACCTATCTTATTTTTTATGGCCAATCACATTCATAAGAGTAATTTAACATTATTAAATATACATAAAATCGTTAAAAGTGGTAATTAATGAAAAATAAATAAAATATAATAAATGACCATAATATATAAATAACATAAAACGATAAATAAAAATGAACTATAAAAAAAAGCGCTCATAAACTATGATAAATAAATAAACTATGTTACATATTACTATCACTACATTGAAGCTCTTATTAGCTATGAAACACTATATAGCGGTCAAAAACTAAGGGTTAATGTAATGATTATAATTGGAGTCATGCTTGACACAATTGTGATATATCTCAGTTAGCAATTTCTCACCATTGGCTTTTCACTCCATTTTAATATTTGACTCTTTGGAATAACATTGACTTGAGAACCTGTATCTAGCTTAAATATAACATCATTTCCATTTACTTTTAATTTTTGTAGCCATACAGAATTTGATTTTTTACTCTCAAGTTGATTTATATATGTCAGTTCACCCAAATAAACAAACTCTGTATCACTGTCATTATTCCGTTCCACTGCATTTAGTCGACGCACCTGCTGACTGTTGTTTACTTTATTCCGACATACTTTCGACCAATGGTTTTTTCCTTCACAGTTTCTGCATTTTGTACCGAAGGCTGGACATTTCTTTGGTTCGTGAGATCTGCCACAGTATTTACAAAATATTTCTCTTTTATGATATAGTGCACGGCCATCCTTCCACTTCATTGCATCGACATTCAATCTGCTGATTTTATCGCACATTTCCGCGGCCTGCACTTTACTATGCTCGGCCGTTTTACATTCAGCAACAATTTCTTGCAACGTCTTCTTCTTTCTACTAGTTTCGAGAATTAATCGCTCTTGTAGTGATTTATCAGCCAACCCTTGAATGATTTTATCACGAAGCATCCGATCTGCAAGGTTGCCGTAATTGCATTCAATAACGGCTCTACGTAAACATGAATAATAGTCCGCAAATTTTTCTTCACTTTTTTGCTTGATTTCTAAAAATTTAAATGAAGCATATATCTCATTCACATAGTCCTGAAAATATTTATCAAATTCGTACAAAATTTGCTTCAATGTTATTTCACTGGCTCCTCCTTCTGACTTCAGATCAAATGCACGAAATTGCTTTTTTAACTCATCACCGCCAACATGCCGGAAGAGCGCTGTTTTTGTTTCTTCGGATTCACCTGCATACTTCAAAGCTTCTATGTAATCTTCAAAATCTTGCCTCCAATACCGCCATGACTCGGATGGATTTGATCCTGGTTCAAATGCTGCAATATTAGGTAAACTTCCTGCCATATTGCTTCAATTTCTTTTGTAATATTTAACAAAAATACATGGGTCACTATACTTCTGACACCATGATATAGCTCAGTTAGCAATTTCTCACCATTGGCTTTTCACTCCATTTTAATATTTGACTCTTTGGAATAACATTGACTTGAGAACCTGTATCTAGCTTAAATATAACATAATACTTGACCTGACACCGATATTGCACAGTTAATACAAGTGACTATCATTTAAATAAACTGTATTATTCATATATTTTTTACTTTAGTGCTTTTCTGACAAATAAACAGTATATGATGGTAAAATTTTTCTTCCAAAATTTCTCTTTGATTTTAAAATATTTGTTTTAGAATATAAGAAAATTATGTTCATAACCATGAAATTTAAAATTTTATTAACTAAAAAAGTCTTCTTAAATAATAATTCAACGCACAGTGTTTATAGTGTGAAGTTTAATTAAAAAAAAAAAAATCTTTGTTTATCAAAAGGAAAGCATCTATTTTAAATTAAAATTTAACTTTTTAACCATTTAAATTCTAAAATATTACAGTATTGCACATGATAGTTACTATTCGGCTAGCCAAGTATTTAGTTTACCTGCGAATCGCATATTTTAAATGACTATACTTAAATGACAGAAAATATAAAAGTTGGACACATAAAATGTTGTGCCATCATACGATCAAATCGCAAACTGTAGAATTTTAAGTAGAAGAATAACCAAAGAAACATATCTTACCATTAATTCATTTTATTTGTAAAGAGGATGGGTTAGTAAACTGATTTCAAAAATTATCTATTGTATTTCGCCCATCGTCCATATTATCCCAAAAGTAAAGGGACGCCAACACAATGAATGAATCACAATAGAATAATTCATTCATAAATAATGAATCAATCAATAAACCTGTGGCAACGGAAAATTTACAACTAACAGAACAAAACATTTTTTTATAAAAAATGAACAGAAATCATTATTGAGAATTCGCGAACCTAGCACTTAAATATGCCCTCGAGTGCAAAAATTGACGCAATTTGATTTAGAATAACTCACGAAAATTTTGCTTAGATTCTTTGGTTTCTGTTAATGGCTATCTCATAGCCAGTATTGCAACAGGGGATAAAAAAAAAAAGTACTACATAGTCATATTGCCATTGCAGCAGTTTAATTAATAAATGTTAATATAAATGGATTCACGGTACTCTGAGGTAAGAGCATAGACTGAGGGTAAGAGCTTTCCTTTACAAATGAATGAATCTTTTTCATTGAATTATGATGTTAAAATCCAGGATTCATTCTTGCATTGATGTCTTGTGTCTTGCTCTGTTTGTAATAGTATCAGGTAACTTTTAAAGCATCAGTTTATTGATTTCACCCTCTTTACTTAAACAAGTTAAGGCTAAGATAGTTTCTTTGGTTAATCTTCTACTAAAAATTGTACAATTTGCGATTTGATAATATGGCTACACCAAATTTCATCTGTCACAACTTTCATTTTTGCTGATATTTAGTCATTTAAAGCATCATTAAAATGTTTTATTTATAGCAAGTAATTTCATTCTTTTACTGTTTATTTGTTAGTTTAGTGAATATTATTTGAATTTCAAATTAAAAACAGTCATTTTTTTTATGTTTTATTTTAAAACATTGTGTTCCTCACAGATTGATATTGATTGTATTCTGTTATTTTCAAAATAATTGTTCGCATAATGAAGTGCTTCTATAAATTTTATCACAATTTAGATAAAAGAGTACTTTCACACGAGAAACTAGTACTTCAAGAATCTGAAATTTCAATATCTTCATAATGTTATATGGGTTGCAAGTAAGTGCAGTGGTTGCACTGATTTTTTTTTTTAATTATTCTAGTGTTTTCTTACACTTAGAAAAATGGTATTTAACTTGTATTACCATATTATGTATCCATATTATGTATGCATTATATGCTACATACATACATTATATACATAATATGCATTATGTATGCATATTATGTATCCTCATGCTAGGAAAATACATTATACCAGCAATGACACTATAGTATAGGATCTGTTTGCCAGACTGCTTGGGATCAGAGATATTCTGCATAAGGAGATTTTCCGTAATTTGAAATACTTTACTAAAGTATTATGAATAGTGCAAAATAATGTCACGTAATGTATAAAATATGAATAATATATGTTAATACATAATTACAACTTTGTTAATTTAATAACTTATTTACACAAAATAAAAAACATTTGAATTATACATTTCAAATTTTTTAAATGTAACATATAAAAAGATTGCTTAGAGTGTGTCTCTTGCACTAATTGTTCCTGTATCCTGTATACTGATATGATTTGCCGCATTCCACAAATCAGTTGTTCAGTTGCAAAATATAACTCATTTGAATTTTTTTTACCCACCTCATTCTGCTGGTCATCATCACTTCCATTAGACATATTATTTGTCATTATGTCACAAATCTCACTGCCAGACATCTGATGACTTACAGGAGTATCTTCATCAGCATTTAGGCAACCTTCCACTGCCTTTTGATCCAGCAATTGAGCTTCTAAACATGAAAGTCCTTAAGCGTAGTCCTACAGATTTGTAATAATTTACTTCTCATTGGAAATTTTAAAGTCTTCAACTTCAAGCTCATCCACATCATCAAACGATATCGCAGATGGATACAAATTGCACTACCCAGGGACAAGTGTTTTTTCCTAGGCTGCATCTTACGCTTCCTGCAAAATACATCTTTAGTTTATTAACAACTAAAGAATAATACGTTTTTGAAATGAAAGAAATTATGTTTTGTTTATCATTTTGCATTCTGGTTTTCAAAGTCTTCCAGATCTAGGGATGCCGATTAAAGGATCTCACAATGTATTACAAAAAATAATGTTGAATTAAGCAAGAAATACCCCACAGAAACTCTGAGGTTGAAAGACTAAATTTTAGATTGTATTTTATTTATATACAGTCAACTCCCTCTAATCCGCAAATGCCTATAATCCGCACACTGTTTCACATGTAAACATTGAAAATTTGGTTACCATTAACTTTGCGAGAGCATTTCAAAATGGCATCAATTTGAAGGACGATTAGTATTCAGTTTTTTTTTCCCTAAATTTTTGCATTTCAATGAAGTAAAACTTTGTTTTTCAAATGGAAAAAAAAGTAAAAAATTTGGAGATTTTTTTTTTGTAGCCAGCATTTAGACAGTGATGGTGATATTGACTTTGGTGGCTTCAGTTTGGATAGTACAAAACAGAAATCTGCAGATCTTTTATGTTTGCAAAAAAATCACTAACTGTTGTGTATAATTTCTTGAATGGAGAAAATATAATTGAATGGATGTTCTCCCAAGATGAAGCTCCAGATACGCAAAATTTGACAGATGATGAAGTAAGTACTACTCTGTTAAACTCTACTGAAATCAGATTATTCTGACACAGTCTGATGATGAAAGGGAAAAAGTAACTCTTGACCAGGGTGTAGTAATCGGTTATAAATATCTGGATGTTCTTCAGAAACAGAGTTTTGTTTCAGAACAAGAAATAATGACTTTACATAGACTCCAAGAAAAAATACTAAGTCAAAAGTTCACAAAAACAAACCCAATTGATGCTGTGTTTGATAATTATAAAAACAGACAAAAGCAATTGTTAAAGAAAATTTTAAATAATTTTTCCTCAAATGAAATGCTTTTTTCAATTAAATAACCCAATGTGTTACAATATCTTTCTTTAAAACCAATTAATTTATGCATTAATAATTGATTTACAGGAGAAAAAAATGTAAACAGAGTAATGACCTATAATCTGCAAAATTCTATAATCTGCACAGCCTTTGGTCCCAAGCTGTGTGAATTAGAGGGAGTTGACTGTATTTATTTTATAGTATATTCATGTAAATAGAAAAAAAAATTTACCTTGCATAAGCCTTTTTTAAGAAAAAGTGGTACTTTTCAGTTAGCTGGGCGCCAGTGTTATATGTTTAGTTAAGTATATGCCAGTGTATAAATTTATATACATACATATATGTAAATATGCATATATATACATATATTGTATATAAACACATATATATGAAATGATAATGATTAAACCTTTTTTAAAACTTAAACCTTTTTAAAATTTAAAGTTTAAAAGTAAAAGTTCTAAATTTTAAAACTCCCAAATTTTATTTAACTTTTGAAATGTCGTAGTCTAAGTCTGATTTGCCCCTGTTAACTTGCTTTTCCTACGTAACAATTATTACTTTCAGGCTTCAAAATTGATCTATCTTTAAGAATGAAAATGCTGAGGTAAACGCAATTCTCCGTTTTTGTGGTGAGGCTAAAGATCCCAGATGCCGAACCCATAAAACGTCATAATGCCTGGATAATTTTTAGCCTATTAAATTAGATCACCTCCTATTTCTGTAGTGCCGCACTCTAGCGGAAAAATTCCATATTTAAGACGGGACAACGAAAAAACCCGTGGCTTTTTACTAAAATGAAGTGCTAAAATAACTGCCGCCCCCCCGGTAGCGCACTTGGGGGAAATCGGGCCACGTCAACTCTCAAGTCATCTGGACCTGTGCTTTGAAAGATCATATGTAATTGGAATAAGGTCCAAACAAACTCAATCACCTTTACTTGGGCTCATATTTACTCACCAGGAAATGGCCACGACTACCAGAAAACCATGCCGTTCGACGAACCAGCCACGGTTCGCCCCTGCACAGTACCGGCCGTCCGGAGCAGGCCGCGATACTCAAAAGCGCCCGTAGTCACCCCCGAGTCAGAGCATTCCCCGATGACGGGTCACCACATATATTACATAGATATATGTAAATATATATGTATATATACATACATTTATATATATGTATATATAACACTGGCGCCCGGCTAACCGAAAAGTACCGAAAAAGTTTTACAAGGAAAGCTTTTATTATAAGAAAGAGTACTTTTCTAATTTTTACAAAAAAATGTCCCCCCACCCTCACTCGGAATTTAAAGAAACTTTACATCTCTAATTCAGTTTCATTGGTATTGCCATTAGTTGGCAAAACAAAAATAATTATGGTAAAAAAAATTAGAATTATCGATGCATTTCAAATACGAGATGTTTGGACTTTGTCAATTGTGTTGTGTAATATTCTTTGCTTTATAATATTATTTATTTATTTTTCAGAGTTTAGCATATGTTTGTGGAAACTTACATTTTCTGACAGGCTTTCATTTGATTTGTGAAGAAAAATCATTTCACCGCAGTTATTGGAGTTGCTTAAATTCATACAGGAAAAAAATCCAAAGTTCCTCTTATTTTCAAAGGTATTTTTACTTTTTATGAAGTTTTACAGATACATTATTTTATTCCTGGATGAATACTTTAGGTCGCAAAAATATTTACAATATCAAATGAAAAATAGTTCATACAGGCTTACTTTTCTCTAAGGAATTATTTCATTTATTTTAATACAATTATTATTCTGCTAAATATTAATACTACTTAGTTATATCAGGAGAAGTTAATTAAGTTTGGTTTTTTATGTCTTTTTGTACCTATTGTTTTAGAGTTATGATATTATTGAAAACTATGCTCTCATTATATTGGTTATGAAAATGCATGTTATAAAAATTTTGCATGAATTTATGATTAGTTGACAATCTTAGTGGTTTTTTTTGTATATAAATTGTAGGAAGATATCAATAGTATGCTTTTTAATGTTTTTTCATAAGAAAGTTTATGTTAATCCCAAACTCTTAAAATAATTTCCATCCATTATCCTTGTGGCAAAACTTTTGTGTTGGTTTAATTAACCTGTGAAGGGAATGTTATTTCTATGTATTATTGTCAATATTAAATTATGGAAACCGTGTTTCTTCCTACCACTAAAATATAAAAATGAGGTAATAATCGTCAGGCAGCCATTTATAATATAAAGTTGCATCATATTTTGGAATCTCCATAGCAAGGTTTAAATTTTTAAAAAATTTAAAAGCACTCTGAAAATTTTCTGTTTTAAGTAAGGCATGCTGTTTATTTCAAAATTAAGTTAAAAATCCTTTAAGCTTTTTCTTTTTTCTAGTTCAGGAGAAACTTGCAAACCATAATTCTTAGTAGGTATAATCTATCTTCAGGGCAAATTGTCAATAAGTTGAAACAGATGATAAGTATCAGTAATAATCATGATTTTAATGAGGTGATTGGAAAAATTATTCATTATAATCCTGTATTTTGTATATGTTTAAAATCACATGTAAACACAAAATAGAATTGAATATTAACATATTGTAATGTTCTAACCATATTTTACTTTGTGAGTAAAAAGAAAAATTCTTTACTTTTCTTAGAAATTTAGTGAGGTATGTTTTAGGAATGGAAAGCATTTTATTTAAATTTGTTGTCTAATTACCGTATTTTTCGGCCTATAATCCGCGGATTATCTGTTAAAAAACCTCAAAAATTTTAAAAGCGGATTATCTACCGGTGCGGATTATCTGCGGACATTTTTTTAAGCAGAAGTTCATGTCAGATATCCTGTTTCTAGCGGCAGTCAAAAAACAAATGTAATTTGTTTTTTGATTTATTACAATTATCATTTTAAGCTATCACACGATTCTTTACTATCGACCGCTCGCGGAGTCGCTCGTGATTCGTTCACATATGATGTGTACGTGCTAGTGGGAGTGCCTTCTGATTTTTATGTTATAATTTTTAGCCTTTTGGCAACATATTTTTATGAAGATCAAAGCGTTTCTCAACTCATCTCTTTCAAAAATTGCAATGCAATATAATAAATAATGTCTAACAGAAAACGTGTTATTTAACAGTACAGAATTTAAACTGAACATTATTATAAAAGTGGAAAATGATTTATAAACAGCAATCATTATAGAATTATCTGCATTCACAAGACAGTCTACATTTTAGACATAAGATTCAATGAAAAAAAAGTATTTGTATTTTTAACTTGTAATTATTTTAAAATTATTTTTTTAAATTATTTTATTACAATTATCATTTAAATAGAGCAACTAAATAAATAGGGAGGTGGTTTATTAGTAGTACTTTAGAATGCTGAAAACAATGAGTAATCCTCATATAGTCCGGCGTATTATCCGCGGATTATACCCCGATGCGGATTATCTGATGAAATTTTTTTATAAGCACTAAAAATTGCGGCTGTGGATTATACGCCAGTGCGGATTATAGGCCGAAAAATACGGTAAATTAAATTGATATGTGCCTATAAACCCTTCACTCACAGAGTGGATACATGCTTCGTAGAATTATTTTATCTGTAAGTGAATAAAATAATAATTTCCTTTAAGTAATCAAATGATCCGAGAATTTCAATAATTGAATCATTCGTTACAAAAAATAATGTTTTAAAATTAAGCAAGAAAAACTTTTTGTAAACTCTGGAACTGAAAGACTTTTTATATATACATTCATTTTGTAATACAGTACACTCCCTCAAATCTGTAACTCGAAAATCTACTCATTAACGACGATGTAAACAATGTACTTTCACTTCATATGTAAGGTAGAAATGAGATATTTTTTTATATTAATATGTAAGTCTCATTAATATGACTGAACTCATGCTTTTTCATGAAGGAAGTATAAATTTCTTTTTTAAAAAATCTAAGATATTTCTAATATCACTGGTGATCACAATCTTTTTACCAACTGTATTTATGTATTAATCAAGCTTTTTCGATTATTAAGTCTGACTAAATCTGAAATAAAACTTCCCTATTTTAATGATTTTGATGTGAATTACTAGTGTACCTTGAGTGTAGGCAAGTTTCAATGAATAATTCAAGAAAAATATATCTCATCTTTATTATGCAGATTTAAGTATGCATATTTACTTGACTTTAATTTTAACAATTTTTAAAATAATCTTAATTTTTATTTTATTTTATTACTTTATTTTTTTTTACCTAATTATTTAAATATTTTTCTATGTATAAGCATTCATTAGAACTTCGATTGCATTATTACATTAAAATCACTGTTTAAAAATGTAAACAAAGCAATGACCAGAAATCCACAAAATTTTAAAATCTGCACAACACCTGGTCCCAAGCTGTGTGGATTTCACACAGTCTACTGTATATTCATGTAAAGAGATAACAGTTTTTTATAGCAATCATAAGCCTAAAAATGTTTATGTTTTGTAAGAAAAACTTTTTCAAGAGAAGCTTTTATTTCTAAGAAAGTGTACTGTTTCAATTTTTTTTAAGAAAAAAGCTGAAATAATTTTTTTTTTTTTTTTTTTTTTTTTTTTTTTTTGCATTAGTTAAAAATTTAAAGAAACTTTACATCACTAGGCATGATTGTTTAGTATACCATCAACTTGCAAAACAAAAATACAGTAGACTCCCTCAAATCTGCAGATGCTAAAATTTGCATATTATGTAGATGTAAACAGTGAAACTTATGGTTGAGATGTTGGAGAAAATTTCAAGATTATTTGTTTTTATATCATTTGGTATACATTTTAATATGTAATTGTGGTTAATATAATTAAACTCATGATTTTTCATGAAGGAAGTATAAAGATACTTCCAAAAAAATTCAAGACGACACTGATGTCACTGGCGATTCTGATCTTTTTACCAAATACAGTAAACTCTCTGCAAGATGGATTTTGTGTAAGACGGAAATCTGTCTAACTTGGAAAGATTTTCATGTTCCTGTGAATCCATAGACAAAGAGTAAAATTTGTCTACTATAGAAAATTTTCTCAGTCCCAATAGATTCTGCCTTAGACAGAGTTTACAGTACAATCAAGCTTCTTTGGTTAATAAGGCTGCCTAAACAAGAAATAAAATTTTGATGTAAATTACTAGTGTACATTTTATGAGGATGAGTTTTTGAATAATTGAAATTGATGAAAAAATTATCATCATAAGTTATGTATTATTTTTTACTTTTAATATTTTAATAATTTTTTTAATTTTCTAAATTTTTATTATTTTACTTAGGTAATTATTTTAATATTTCACTTTATTGTGAGCATTCATTATGATTTCAAGTGCATTATTGCATTCCAATTACTATTTTAAAAGCATAAACAAAACAGTGACCAGAAATCTACAAAATTCTAAAATCTGCACACTCCCTGGCCCCAAGCTATGCAGGCTTCAGGAAGTCCACTTATTTTATACATAAAATTTAAATTATCCTTTATATTTGCTTTCAGATTTACGATGTCTGGATTCTGACAACTGTAATGTGTAATATTTTAACGTTTTTTATTCTGTATACCAGTTTTTAAATATCCCAATTTAAAATTTGTTACTTTTTAAAGTTATTTATTTATTTTTCAGAGTTTAGCATATCTTTGTGGAAACACTTATTTTCTGGCAGACTTTCTTTTGATTTGTGAATAAAAAATCATTCCAGTGCAATAGTTCAACCAGGAAGATATATTCAAAGTTCCTGTTATTTTCATAGGTATTTACTTCTGATGGAGTTTCACAATTTGCTTATTGTATTTCTGATACATACTTAAGGTGGGAATAACAGTTGCAATATCACACACACACAAAAAAAAAAAAAAAAAAAAAAAAAAAAAAAAAAAAACAGCTCATACTGTCCTATATTTTTTCCTGGGAGCCACTGGAATGATTTCAATTTTTCTCTTTTTTCTTTTATTAAATAATTATTTATGTTTCAATCATTTTATATTTCTAGAAAATCAATTATTTTCTATAAAGCTTTTAACAAAATATAATATATATATATCTGTATATATATATATATATATATATATATATATGCACATATATATATATGTATATATATATATATATATATGCATTTATTTCTTGCATTATGATAAATTTTTAGTTTAGAGCTCTGCTTTGCTACTTGGGCAATTTTTTAAAAATTCTGATTATGTGATTGCTACCACTTACAGAAAATTGTAATACAGTCAGCTTATTTCTTCTGTTAATGTAAAGTTGAATATTTCTAAAACTATTTTTTGTAATCTGTTTTTCGTGTGATTTTACAATTGTTTTACCCCATTGAATTACATAAATGCTTGTTTATTTATTTAGTTTTAATATATGATTCCAAACTAAAACAAATTTTATAATTTGTGGATTGCAGTAACTCAATTACTTGTTTAAACAATTGAACAGTTCTCTATGTTTGTGAATAATTATCTGTATTTCCCAGTTTCACAATATTGCATACTTTGTCTCACTTTTTTTTTAGAAAGGAAGGCTGCGTTATTTTTGCAGGGTCTTTCTTTCTTCCTAAAATTCAAGTATATGTCTTTTTTTTATCTTTTTTTCTTTTTTAATATAAATTACCTCATAAATTTTCATAACAAAACCATAAATTTAACCAAAATTTCTATAGAATTTTTTTTATTAAATGCTAAATCTATTGTTACTGTACATAACCAGACATAAATTTATTTTTGTAAAAATTTACATTAATTAGCAATGAACCTTTTAATTGTCTTAGTGCTTACAGTTAAGTAATTAAATGAAATACTTTTTATTCTAAAATATATGTGTAAAATATTTCTTTTTGAGTTTAGAAAGTTCATCAATGTCCATTTATACTTTTCTTTCTTTTTGTAACTTTTATGTTTATCTACATTTAATCTGCCTAAAACGTATCACTAGAATAATCTCCCTTATTTTTTTCTTCCAAATTTAGCACATATGCTATTGTTTTGTTTATAAAGCCTACTATTGTATCTTAATTGAATAAATATAGCATAGTAGTATTAAATTTGAAAAGTGGCTGTGAATGTAATTATTTCCCCATAAATTTTCTGCAAAAATCAGCTAGACAACATGTAAGTACATAGATAACCACACACATGTTTGTTTTCTAATCATGAATTACTTTAATTGTATAAATTGTTCATGAATCATTTATAAAACATTGAAAAATTCCTTGTGGGAAAGCAAAAATTAAATCTGCTAATGGAAGAAAATATTTTTTATCTATCAACTTGTTGTTTCATTGACAATTACCTAGCAAAATCATTAATATATTATTCTGAATCAAAATGTCTTTCATTTAGCTTACAAAATTTTTACTTTCATGCTTACCTAGTATTACTCTGTGTTTATTTGGGCGAATTCGGTACGTGGAACAACAGAGTTTCCCTCGAGTTTAAAAGTGGCAGAGTGTTGATGATGGGAAAAGGCCATTTTTTAGACTCTTGAGGGAAATTTAAAAGAAAAAAAAGCATTTTTTTTATTATTAAAGAAACTTTTAATATGTAAAAATCAGGGCACTAGTTTCTAGATAACAATTGAACAGATTTTGGAAAGAAAACAAATTTATTTATACAAAAAAAGAGTAAGGGCCCTTTTTAGACTGAAGGGTAAGAAGATGTTGTTTTCTTAACAAAAGAGCGAACAGGGTGCAGCGGCACCCTGCTGCCCGTGAGAAGTTCTAGGAACATCATCTGTTTCATCTAATTAGCATAAGATAAAACCGATAAAAATTGTCTCTACTTAATTTAAACTCAATTATTGATAAGTTTTAAAAAGATGTTTCTATTTATTCGCATTTGGAGAGGCGGCAAATACGTAGTGTGATTCCTTGGATTTAAACCATTTAAATTTTTAATTTATCAAAAAGTATCCTGAGATCAAATTAATTCCTCTTCATCATGACTTTTTGCATTTAAATAAAAATTATGACTTGAGAATACTCTCTGCTATTAGAATCAACTGAAAACTTTGAATTAAAATAGATAATTGAGGTTGATCAAGATTACTTTATTTTAGAAAAACGTTTAATTTAAAATGATGCTAAACATTTTAAATTTCACTAACAAATACTGCAGTATAATATACTGGAATCAATGGGACTGTCGCTGTCTACTCTATTCAAATTCAACTGCACCTAAGAATAAACAATTAGATAGTTTGATGTATTAATTTTGTTGAGGAGAGTGGGGCTCATTTGACCATAGAGTACCTTTGATCAGGTTAAATTTTCCAAACTTCAATAATTCTAATAGTAACATCCTTTATTCACCATTTTACTAACTGTGAATCACACCATTGACACACCGTTTTCTTTCATTTTATTTATTTTTCTTCAAATGAAAAATGTAAGTTTGTTTTTACTCTTCATTTGTTATTCTTTTTATTTTCTGCTTCTTAAATAAACAAGGAATAAGTTTAAATTTTCATAATGTACCAAAGCAATAAAGTAACAAGTATGTATTGATATGTAAAATTGGAAAGGTAGTTCAACTAATAAAACAAAAGTTATTGTACAAAATATTCCATATAGGGCAATTTTGATCTTTGCCCCTTTCATAATGTTAGTTATTCAGTTCATGAAGAGTCTACTTCAATAATATTTTTTATAAATTTGTCCAAATATGCAGTCCTATAAATTGTGCATTTTCATTCTTTAAAAATGATAAATATCCTAGACATTGCATAGGCTTTCCACATATATGTAGTACTGATTGGGCTTTATTTTGTACATTTCATTTCTACTTTTTTTGGACATCTGGTTCTTTTTTCTCACTGTAAAACAACTATAAATTAATATAAAAATCTTATTTGAGAAAGATAATTTGTAACATGTATTCTTAAAATCTTTTTTTAACACTTTCCAACAAAGTTGAAAAATGTTTATGACTTCAGTTTGTCCGTCCTTCTGTCTGCGCTCTAACTCCCGTAAATATGCTCGGGTTGTTCCGAAATTTTTGTATGTTAGTGACCTCTACCATAGCACGAACCCTATTTCAAATGAAGTTTGTAGTATGTTTAGTTCATTTACAGGGACAGTCAAAAGTTTTCCGTTACATTACAGCCTATGTGAAAAATCGTTTAAAATGATTTTTAATGATGTTACATGTTTTCAAATATAATAAAATTGATATGCATTTATCAAGTGGGCTAAAATATGCATTCTGTAGAATATGCGGTGCTAAGAAGAGTTATTATTCCTTTAATGGGCTGCACAAAAGAATTCCGTTACATAATGATATAAGGGTGGAGGGAAATTTTTCTGGCGTATTTTAATTATATTAAATTATTTCATGTATAATGAAATTGATATATGTCGCTGAAGTTTACTATAACTTATTTCATGTATAATACAAAGTGCATAGCATTTACAGGGACACACAAAAGATTTCAGATAATATATTGTATCCAAAATGTTGTACAGTAGCGATGATTGCTTGAAATGCTTTTTTAATTATGTTATGTGTTTTTATGTTTCACTGTATTTATGAATTGTATAGGGTGTGTATAAATGCTGTAATTTATATACAGGGCTACACAAAGGAATTCGTAATGGTTACTGGGTATGAGTGCAAAATGCTTAAAGGTGGTGTTTAAATGAGTTATGCATTTTTACGCTGAACTCAGTTTAGTTTTCTAAGAAATGTTTCTAGAACATGGATAAAATGATATACAGAGTCACGCAAAGAATTGGATACATGCCCGTCTATAAACGAAAGTTGGGAATGTGATATCAGTAGTTTTAGGAGTGTTTTACTTTGAATTAAATTTTAGCTAAATAGTGGCATGTAATAAAGGTACTAGGTAAACTACAGGATTGTACAAAGTTATACAAAGTAGAAAGGTATTGTTGTACAAAGGTATACAAGTATGCTTCCATCTATTAGTATAAATTGCTGAAAGAGAAATTTCAACCTGTTATGTGTTTTCTTGCTAAACTGAATTTCCCCATTATATTATAGTACATATATCAAACTACAGATCAAATACAGGGCTGTTCAAAAGAATTGAAATACATATTTGTTATGAACGGTAACTGCTGAAATCAGTTTTTCAATTGTTTTATGCGGTTTCTAAAATGGTTACTTAGTTCTCTTTTATACCTTATTTTCCTAAATAACGAAGTTTTGTTAAAGCATTCAGGAAGTGTTGGAAAGTGTTTAATAATCTATGCTTAACGCATGATTTTTCTTACTTGTTTTCATTTCAGATAAATTATTAAAAGTGCCTTATAGCCAGTCATAGCAGCCTGTGATGGGGGAACATTTGACCAATTTGAACTGATTTTGAAAAGAATTTAATGTACCAACTTTCCCTACAAGTAACTATTTACTTTTTTTAATATGCATTAACAAAAGTTATAAAATTATAAATATACTTTTATATTTTACAATTTCATGAAAAATTAGCAGATAAAATTATGATTCTGAAAAGTGATCAATTGTGCCCCACTCTCCCCTATTGTTTAAAGAAAATGAAACTTGTCGAATTTGATATTTAATTTAGAATTAAGATTTAGAGCATTTATTAGAAAAAATGTGTTATTTATTACTTCTGTTTCTGTTTTAGATTGAAAGGTCGATTAAATATATAGCGTTTTTACTGAAGTTCAATAAGCCATTTCGTGAATGAAAATGGCAACAATTTTTCTGTTTCAATACTGATACTTTAAATATTTTTCTATTATCATCTGAAAAAAAAAGCATTTTCACTTAAGAAAATGTCAGTAATTACAGAAGAAAATTCTTCTGTTAGTGAACAGCTATCTATTCCCCAAAGCGGTGATAAAAATCATTGCATTGATACAAAAGAGAAAGCTTTTATTTGTGGAGTATGTTCCAAAACATTTTCTAAGCATAGCCTAAAAAGACATATTTTGACTCATACAGGGGAAAAACCGTTTGCTTGTAAAATATGTTGGAAAGAATTTTCTGATAATAGTAATCTAAGAAAACATCTCTTAGTTCATACTGGAGAGAAACAATTTGTTTGTGAAATATGCTCTAAAGGATTTTCTAAAAATCATAATCTAAGAAGACATCTCTTGATTCATACAGGAGAAATACCCTTTGTTTGTGAAATATGTTTCAAAGGATTTTCTGATAATAGTAATTTTAAAAAACATTATATGTCCCATACAAAAGAAAAACCTTTTGTTTGTGAAATATGTTCAGAAAGATTTTCTTATAATTGTCATCTAAGAAGACATAGTTTGACTCATACAGGAGAAAAAACTTTTGTTTGTGAAATATGTTCCAAAGAATTTTCCACTGACCGTTATTTAAGGAGCCATCTCTTGAGTCATACAAGAGAAAAAACCTTTGTTTGTGAAATATGTTCCAAAGGATTTTCTCATAATCATAATCTAAGAAGACATCTCTTGATTCATACAGGAGAAAAACCCTTCGTTTGTGATGTATGTTCCAAAGGATTTTCTGATAATAGTAATTTAAAAAAACATTATTTGTCTCATTCCAAATAGATACCTTCTGTAAACCTCCTACATTTTCATTTTCAGGATTGAGTATGGACCCTGTATATATCTTTGCATTGACTATTATCACACTATTTACGTTTTAGCAATTAATAATAAAATAAAAAAAAATCACTTTTTTCTAAATCTTGAAAAATTCTTCCATGACATATTATCTTATTCATAATATGCAAATAGCTTTTAACATAGTGATTGTATCTCAGTTAACCTTAATGTAAAGCCAAATTGTGTGTTACTTTTCATTTTTTATTCCACTATAAAGTAATTTTTCCCCCCAAAAATTAATCTGATCTGGACAAATGGTGCCTCAATATCTTACGAGATTGGAAAAGCTTTATTGAAGTATTAGTTTTAAAAAATCATGAAGTGAGCTAAAAACATGTCTGTTTAAAAAAATGATAGTCATTTGTTAAATTTTCTTCTTTACAAAATTCTCACTGTTTAAATGAAGCATACCTCATTATCATGTTAAAGAAAATGTGTCAATCATATGTCCATTGCACCAAGAACAAGGTAAGTATATTTCTAATATAGAAATAATGAATACAAAACTTAATTTTCAAGTTTACTCGATTCATAAATAAAGATTGTGAATTCTAATCAGCAGTACACTTTTTTTTCTAACACCCCTTTTTCTATTCTATATCATCGAATTCAGAAATTTGTGTTGCATAGCAATTATGTCTTCTATATTACCATGAAAAAATAAAGATATTGATAATTGTTTCAAAACTTTTACCGCAAAAGCATAGATTATTATTCTAATTATTCTTTGGACAAATAAAAACAACAATTAATAGACTTAGAATGTTTATTAATATTTTTAAAAATAAGAAACAGGGAGACAGAAAAGATAATGTAAATAATAGTTGATTCATCCTAAATATCATTTCACTAATCTGCTGTACCAGATGAATCATGAACAATTGTTTAGTGCAGCATTTTTTAAAGGGTTATGACTGTATAATGGCTGTTGTATTAAAATCCCTTTTGTAGGTTATAGGCAGAAAAAAAAATTAGAATTATTTTCATTTTAAAATTCTCTTGCAGGTTTCTGTGATATATATCATGATATATATCAAGTATTTATTTTCAAATTATCATTATACGTTTGATAGTTCCAATATTTTCATATATTTGATATTTATTTTCAAAGTGTCATTCAACTTTTTTATATATTTTCAGTTAAAACAAATATGAATGAATTTTTCAACTTTCATCATGTTGTTTTCTACATACGGAACTTTTGCCTCTGTTCGTGTTTCTTTTAGCCCCTCCCCCTTCCTTAAAAGATCTTTTCTAAGTTCTATTTTTAAAGCTGAATTTTTAACTGTAGAACTGATGTGAGACAACATTAAGTAAGAGCAGCCATTGAAAGATAAAATATCTAAAATAATTTATTTACAGCTTTATTAGAAATAATCTTTTTTGGTTTTTGTTTATCTCAATTTAAACTGCTCAACAGGTTGGAGAACAAAAAAGCACACAAAATTATATTTATATTCAAATTTTGAATTAAAAAATATTTTGTATTTAAAATTTTGTTGTACAAAACATAAAATTTTCACATTACTGTATGCTGTAACCCATATTTTGATTTTTAATGAATGTAAAAAGCAAACTGTTTCTGCTTTCAATTAAATGATCTTCATTTATTTTTCTTTCTTTTTTTTTTGTACTAAGTGTGTGTGAGAGAGAGAAACAAACAGACATTTAGAATATTGTTTATTAAGTTTTCATGTTAAGTGCAATATATTGTAGTTTCTCTAATTTATATTAAGTCTGAAATTTTTATAATAAGCAGTAAATTGATTGTTTTGAAAATATCTGTTAGATATCAAAGATAGGACACATATCAAAATATCGAATATTTTTTATATTTTTGAAAATATTATGATATTTATGAACTCTGTCACCATTAGATAATACAAACTTCAAACAAGAAATCCCATATACAAAAAAAAAATAATCTTATCACTGGCAAGATCATAACAAGAAAATGATTCTTAGTCTTTCTCCTGAATTGTGTACACTGTTGCTTGTTAAAGTTGGTTTGAACACAAAGAAACAAGGTTTTAAACATTTTTAAACTGAATGTAGAAATCTAGCAAATCAGTCAACTTCACAAAACAATTATTTTATTAATAGTTTAATTTTAGCAGTAAAAATTATGCAATTGTGAAACAGAAAAGGATTTTGTAGATGGCATGTTTCTCAAAAGTGGTTAAAATTATAAAGACACTTTAATAGTTCACCAGATACACACATGTCTCATGTAGATTCACCCCCCCCCCCCCCATTTGAAGTCGATAGCTTAACCCTTTGATGGCGGTGTCTTTAAAAGAAGAACACCTATTTTTTATTTTACTGGAATCAAGAATATTTAATTAAAATTTTTCTTTTATAACGCACTTGAAAACATTAATGGTACACACTAAAAAATTTATACTCAACAAAAGTAAGCTTTATTTTTCCAGTTTAAAATTTAAGCCTTATTAAAAGCTAGATTATTACGCATATTATAGTCATACAATTCTTTATCATTGGACTAAATCTCAGCACCAGCAGAATGAAACATCTGCAAAATCTGTTGCTTTGCATAGCATTCAACTAAAAAACCCTAAAGCATTCAATTAAAACTCAGTTTTCAAGGGCTTAGTTTGAGTAGTCTGTCACTCCATCAAACCTCTCAAAAATCTTTTTGATGCTTTAAAAAGTGTAATGTTAAATAAAAAAAAATATGTAATAAATATTAAATGTATAATTCTCAAAAGGTATTTTTTTGAAATGGCAGACATTGTGGGAAAGTCAATAATTAACCCTTTCCGGCGCGGAGTAATTCTATTTATAAACTGATAAAATTATGGGCTCACACCAGAATTTATAAACAAATTTATTAGAATATACGAACTTGCTTGCCTAGTTTCGAAGACTGTTTACTCGAGGAGCCTGGGACCCTTGTCCCACATCTTATGCGTCGGGGATGTGGGACAAGGAACTCCCTCTAGTAAAATATCAACTTACTTATTTTCATTTCTCTTACTTAGTATTTCTGCAACTTAAGCGTATATTTCGTTAATTTTCGTGTAAACTGTGCTAATTTTCTTATTTATGATATTGGTTTTGTAAAGGAAAAATTTACCCGTTACTTTAGATTTCTATATTCTTTAAAAATGTTTACGAATAAAGCATTCTGAGAAAGAAAGTGTCATCCATTTAAAATTACGGTGCTTTACACGCATTATACGAAACACTAACAAAATAATTCGTTTAAACCGACAATAACTAATAAATAATTGTAAAATGTATAGCACACTTTTTGAACGTTCGTTATAATTGAACATATTATGCAATACTTTATAAATTACTGATAGACAACTAAATAGAGTTTCTTACAAATGTAAGAAATATTTGTTTACGATAATAAAAAAAAAATGAAATCATTAAAAAATGAAAAGTTATAATAAATTTAAAGTTTTCATGCCTAAACGTTTTTAAAAACTCCCAGAATTTTTTTAATTTTCTTCCCAAAAAACCTTGTTTATTTCCGGAAAAAAGAGCAGGTTTTTTCCACCTTTTGCAACTTGAGCAACTGGGCCGTTGACCACTGTTTTTTCGACCCTAAAATATCCCACGTATCCCTAAATTAGTGAGGAAATTGAGCTGAGTTTATGTATGATTAGTTTATAAACTATTGAAAAATATAACTAAACTAGCAAAACTTGCGGCTTAGCTTGCGCAATAGTTGAAATATGCCAAGTGATATTTGTACAAAGGATGATAGGTTAACGAACTGTTCGGTTTACGAACAGATCGATTAATGAACACTTTCGCGATAGATTTTTATCTTTAGATAACGAACACCTCAGAAAACAAACCAAGAAGAACCAGGGCTGTGTTTCACATTTGCTATTGTATTTAATTCAGGGTTACTATTTTTATATTCTATTCGCACCACAATTTTTAAAATACAAAATTTGTAGTATATTTCTCTAGCAAATGTTGGTAAAGTGTTTGTGAAAGATTTTTTATTTGAAAAAGTGGTGCAAGATAGAACTAAAAAATAGTTGGCTGTGGCAGCCCTGTAAATTGCATCTATTATCGACATTAGAAAACGTTTTAACAGTTCACAAAAATTTGCAGCATTCTGTCCAACCATTCGAACGTTTTTATCAAAAATGGTTACGCAACTGTAATTTAACACTATTTTGACCATTTTATGGTCAGAATATAGTTAAATTACGGTTATTCAACCGTTTTTTTTTTTAAAAAAACGATCGAATGACTGGACAGTTTGCTGCAAATTTTTAACAGTGTTATATACGTATTCCCTAATTAATTCATGGGCTACCTAGGGCTCGGGTCGTACACTTTAAGGCTCCCAAATTAGAATGAACAGATCAGAATAATTAATTTTTATATTTTGTGTCCCTTTTTAAAGAAATACTTTTAATTGCAAATTAATTAATTTAATTGAAATTTAGTTCACAAATTATTAACAGGCTTCATTTGAGCTTTATCAGGCTCTGCAGTAAACACTATCATTTAGAGAACGAAGGAGTTTTTGAAATTTTGAGAGGTCAAAGTGACAAATTGATATGATTTAATGCGCCGTAGCCAATGAATGTAATCCTAAAAGTTTTTACAAAGAGTATGTCATTTTTTTTACGCCACAAGACAGACAAATACATCAAAATACGATCTGTTCATATTAAATAAGGAAGTACGTTATCCCTATTATAAGGGGAAGATTTATATATTTCATAATATATTATTTAGCTTTTAAGAACGAATTAATTGAATTCCCATACAAATCTACACTACATCTATGATCGGTTAACGAACAATTCGGTCAGCGAACAATGTTTTGGAACGGATAAAGTTCGTTAACCGATCACCCACTGTATGTCTAATTTTTATTAGAATAAATTGTACTTTGAGGAATAATTTAAAAATTACTAATTAAGCCACTGTTTAATTAAACTTCATTATGATACCTCTATTAGGGAGAAATAAGATTTAAAAAAAAGAACTAAAACTATTTCTAAATAAATGATAATTTAGAAAGCATTTTGAAGCTTTTGTGCTCATTTCATACGCAGTATTCATTTGAAGTCTTGAATTTTTTAGAAACTATCTTCTTACATCTTAAAATTAACCATCATGTCAAATTCCAAGCTTCTCATCCAACGGTCTACCATCTCTCTCAACATAAAATGCTATGTTGAAACAGTGACAGTCACCATTAATTTGCCAGCATTAATTTTGAAATCGGTTTAGTATTTCCTAATATTCCACAGAAAACATAATTTAGAAAGTTTTAAAGGCTTTTTTAGAACATTTGTCGTTTCTGCCAGCCCCAGGTGGTGGTGGCACCGGCGTAGAATAAAGCCTGTGTAAGATTAGAGACTATCACCATTGATTCGCAACCATTACTATTGTAATCGGTTTATTATTTCCTGCGATTGCATAGAAATCGTAATTTAGGACTTTTTAGAACGTTTTTCGCTCCTTACCTTTGCTTTATCCCTTTTAAATTTAGAATTTATTTTCGATTGTTTTTAAGGGGAATTTATATTTTATAAGTAACTACCATGCCATATTTAAATTTTCTAGCCTCTTCGGTACCAGAGAAATCGCAATTTAGAACATTTTTTGCTCCCCGCAAACCTCTGATGGTAGTGGCACCGACTTAAAATATAGCTTATGTTTGAGCAGGTTCTATCACCACCACTTTTCAACCATTATTTTTATAATCGGTTTGGTATTTCATAAGATTGCATAAAATTGTAATTTTCAACGTTTCTGGAACGCTTTTCGCTCACTTCAACCTTTTAAATTTGGAATTTTCTTTCGACGGTTATTAGAAAGCATTTGTATCTTTTAAGTAATTATAATGCCAAATTTCTATATGTTAGACCCCCTCAGTATCATAAAAAACGCAATTTACAACATTTTTTGCTCCTACAACCCCCAGATGGTAGTGACAACAGCATAAAATATAGCCTATGTTGTCACCATCAATTTGCAATCATTATGTTTGAAATCGGTTTTATATTTCCTGAGATTGCATAGAAATCGGAATTTTGAACACTTTTCGCGCATTTTTACCATTTTTAAATTTCGAATTTTTTTGTAGAAACTGTTCTTAAAGCATTTGCATCTTTTAAGTAATTATCATGCCAAATTTCAAGTTGCTAGTCCCTGCAATATCACAAAAATCACAATTTAGAACTTCTTTTACCCCTGAAACTCGCAGGTGGTAGTGACACCGATGTGAAATAAAGATTATTGTGGAGCAAAGACTGCCACCATTAATTTCAAACCATTACTTTTGAAATTGCTTTGGTACTTCCTGAGATTGCGTGGAAATCGCAATTTAGAACACTCTTCGCCTATTTTCACCCTTTTTAAATTTCTATTTCTTTAGGAAATGTTTTTAGAGATTATTTATATCTTATAAGTAACTAACATGCCTAATTTCAAGTTGCTAGCCCCTGCAGTATCACAAAAATCGCAATTTAGAACTTTTTTTGCTCCTGCAAGTACCAGGTGGTAATGACACCGACATGAAATAGAACGTATGTTAGATTAAGGGCTGTCACCACCTATTTCCAACTATTACTTTTGAAATCGGTTAGATTCTTTCTGAGATTACTTAGAAATCGCCAATTAGAAACGTTTTTTAGAACGCTTTTCGTACATTTTCACTATTTTTAAATTTCGATTTTTTTTTTAACCTCTTAACAGTGTCGCCCGAACTGCATTCGGGCAAGAACACTTTGCTTGCTTCGTTACTAATTTTTTTTTGATACCACTAATTTGTAACTGTAAATTTATCTTTATTCATTGTCAGATATTTTTCGATTAAGTAAAGCAAATATTTTAATATGGAATAAGTGGTGTTTAGCCTCTATTTTTAATTTATGTTGTAAGAAAAAAATGTCACTGTTAAGGGGTTAAGAAATGTTCTTAGAAATCATTTATATATAATAAGTAACTACTATGCCAAATTACATGTATCTAGGCCCTTCAGTAACAAAAAATCCCATTTTTAGAAATTTTTTTGCTTCTGCACCCCTTTGGGGTAGTGGCACTGATATGAAATTCTTGTAGACAAACGATCAGTGCTGGGCACACACTGTTCTACAGTAAACATCTGGTTGCGCGTCTCAGTGAGATATATACGAATTTCAAAATGTTTGAAATATAATATAACATCATTAGAATACACTGCCAACGAATTCACCCTCACCATTCCCCATAAGAATATAATGTAATGAAATTCTTAGGAATGTCCCTGTAAATTAACCATTTATGCTACACATGTCATTTTCAATACGACAACAAGCCACAGTAATGCCCAATAACCTGTACCAAATACAAATTCAAACAGAATTCATAAACACTTCTGAACTATGTAGGAAAGTTTTAGACAAGAAAGAAACATGGTGAAAGAAACATAGATGATGAAACACTTTCCAACACATTCAGAATAATTTAATAAAAACACACTTTTTGAAAAAGGTGAAATCTCATTATTAAGTAAATTTGAAAAAATCAATTTCGGCAATGACAATCGGAAAAGAATTCAAATTCTTTTGTGCATTCTTTAGAATCTAAGAATCTGTATAGAGAAAATTCTGGTATTATGGAATACCATTTTATTTATTTTTTTATTCGTAAGTCAACATAAAAAAAGAGAATCATTAAACGTTAGAAAAGAAAAAACTTTCACTCTTTCTTTACACATTTCTAATGTGTTTGAAGTGGGGAAAAAATATCAATCAACAGATAGATTTTTTTAAAAGTGACATTTTTCGGATCATGGCAACCCATTGGAAAATAGGGTCTTAAGGAATATTGAAATGGCAAGAAAAACCACGATTTAAAAGAATAACCAAAATTGTTTAATGAGTCAACCTTAATTCATACTCTATAAATCATCCGATTCTTTGAAAAATTGTTTACATTTTTAGACTCTTCCTGAAACAGTTATCTAGCTGATATTCCAGATGCCCCGACACACCCTCTTGAAAAACCGAATCTCTTCACTCATCAGCATGTTAGCCTAGAGGAAAACGGACTAACACAGCCATCAATACAACAGCTCCACTTTATACTGAACTGGGTTAGCATCACTGACAATGTATTTGATAATGACTTTCATCAATGTATTTTATAATGAATACAAATTTTATAAAACTTACCTGCGAAAATTAAGAATAAGATTTTATTTCACTCTAACCACAGGTATCCAAGCAGAACTGAGCACAGTACCTCATGGGAGTACTACGAAGTATGCAGGGGGACGCTTGGCTGCAACACATATGCGTCCGATATTTCAGTATTCCATAGTTTACGAACTTCCTCTGTATAATGCTAAAAACTTACTACGAAATGCTTAACAGAGTTTAAAATTTCTCTTCAGCCATTTCTGTCAAAAAATGGAAATATATTTGAATTCTTTTGAAAAGCTCTGTCTAGGAACTCTATAAATTACACAAATTAAGTCATATGCATAAATTTTGTTATATACAAGGTGGCCATAATTAAACTGACAGCACTCAGATTGTTCTGTAGCGCGATCTAATTGAAAGAATGACGCCACATTTTATAAGAAGATTAAGCAAGATGGGGGCGAAGGATTCCGCGAAAAAAAAAATTAGTTCCAAAAGTCACGGCTAAGAGAATATGTGGCGCTGTGTAACAGGAAAGAGAGTTTTAAAAGATGCAGAATCAATACTAAAACTAGAAAACAGGAATTCTGCTTTTTCAGAATTTAGTGTCACCCCGATATATATATATATATATATATAGTACAATACATATTTCAATTTTAAGACTTAAAGCACACGCTTTTATTTTAAGCAAAATGACGTCATTCGCATCCGCTTAAGAATTCCACATTTACAATCCACTCTTAAACAGCTACAGTAAAGCATGCATAGGACGTCACTATCGCAAAATAATACACAAGTGCAGCAAAAAGATGCCGACATTAAAGAAACTCGACAAAGAAAACCGGCTATCTAATGATTCATAGGCTTTCATTTGTTTGTAACATTAATATAGATACTTAAAATTAAATATAGTTTATAATAGCTCCATGTTTTAACAGAAATCATTAGTTTATATATTTTTTCAAAATAGCACGTATTTTAATTCATTTTCTTTCGGTTGTTATGAGAAACTGGCAAGAAAAATATATAATTACTATTTTACCACTATTTTGCCTTTACTTTCTACAGAAATGGAGTACTTCCGTTGCCAATATTAAGTAAATGACTCTAAAAACTACAAAAAAATTAATACCTCAAAAATAAATGGAGATACAGTTTTCAAACAAATTGCATTTAAACGTACTTTTTTTCCCAATACGATGGTATAAAAATTGAAAATGTGAGATGCTTAGAAGTTTAAAATTTTGCTATAGAGTATTTAATCGTACAATGATACATCTACTTTGTTTTACGGCTTATACAACGTAACGTTATTTTTTGGAGACGACACAAAATAAGCTGAGAGAAAGAAATAGCATGCCGGGGGCTAATAGAATTACGTTCTATTAAGCACATTGAAATCAGGTTCAATGTGGCCCCCGTTTTTGTGGACCACATATTGTATTCTGTGCACAGCATGCACAACAGCAGAGAATAACATGTCTGCAAGAATCTCCCGTACAGTTCGGGATATGTTATCCTTCAACGTAGCCAGGTCCTGGACACCTTCGTGATAGACCTTGGACTTTAGGTAACCCTATAGCCAGAAGTCGCATGATGTTACATCAGGGGACCGAGGTGGCTATGTAGTTGAAAAGCAGCGGCTAATGACTCTGTTGTGAACTAATGCCGTAGCAGCTGCTGTACCCGTAAGGCGATGTGTGGAGGGGCTCCATCTTGTGTAAGTTCCGGAATGACAAAGTTGTATATTTTTCTCCAGTAACAGAACAGGTTACCGGTCCTGTCGGGGTAATGTTCTCCTAGAAGAGGGGACCCATGATTATTTCCGATGTGAAACCACACCAAACAGTTAACTTTGGCTGAATGTAAGGGAATATATTTGAATGCATTTGGTGATTTGTTATCCCAAATTCGGTAATTCTGACTATTTACAGTTTCATTCAGGTAAAAGTGGGCCTCGTCTCCCCATAAAATTTTACATGGGCAAACATCATCCACTTCCATTCTGGCAAGAAAGGTGAGAGCAAAGGTTAATCGTTTATCATGGTCGGTGTGAAGTAACTCTTGAACGACTAATCTTGTACGGATAGAATTGGATAATCTTTCGTAGGACTTTCCATACCGTACTATAAGACATAGCCAGATTCCGAACTACCCCATGAGCGCTGGAAGTGGCAGCAGTATTTTCTTGCATTGTGTCGACAATCGCCGTTGCAACTTTTTGGATTCCATCTTGTGGTACAGGTTTTCGTCCTCTGCCTAACTGAACTTTCAGAGAACCTGTTTTTTCAAACTTCGCAATGATTACTTTTAAACCATTAACTGACATTCCTAGCGTTAACTTCACGCATATTTTGTGTTTTCTGAAAGCACGAAGAGCAGCTGACGCGTTTCACTGGCTCAGGTAAAAGAATTTTATAAGTAACGCACGCTCGACTAAAGAAGGAGACATTATTGCATATAACTTCAATCAAATGATTTCTAAAATTTCTAAAAGTAACACATTGCATTTAAAAGCCCAACAAGAATGCACTCTGCCAAAGGAAGTAACGTGAAATTTGAATAAAGAACTTCTTCTTCTGCTGCTGCTTCTTTAGGAACTCAGTAAGCGAAATTGCAGTTAAAGTGCCTATATAGGTGTTTATAAAAAGTTTTATCTTTTTTAAAAGTGTTGCCATATTGAGCTTCAATTAAATTTTTAAATGTGCTAAATAAAATGTAATTTTATTTCAGTATTGATTCTGCATTTTTTAAATTATTTTTTTCTGTTACATAGTGCCACATATTCCTCATTCACGGTGACTTTTGGAACTATTTTTTCACGGAATCCTTCGTCCTGTTTAATCTTCATACAAAATTTAGCGTCATTCCCTCAATTAGATTGCGCTACAGAGCACCCTGAGTACTGTCAGTTTAATTATGGGCACCTTGTATTAAAGTGCATATCACAACTGAAAACACACTTCCAACAATGATCATCCAAAAGCTTTTGTGTGTCCCTGCATAGGAATGAAACATGATATGTTGAATAAGATGTATCTCATTCAACAGAAAGTACTTATTTATATCTCGTGATAGATATCAATTTCAAAATGTTTGACATAGTGTAACATCATTAAAATATATTGCAGATGATTTTTCCCATAGATCATAATGTAATGGAAAACTTTTGAGTGTCCCCATAAATGAACTATACACTACACGCTTCATTTTCAGTACCGAACATGGCATAGTAAATCTCAATAACATATATCAATTGCATGACAATCCTAGTATATTTATCAGAGTTTGAGCACAGACAGTTGACAGCAGAAGAACCGAAGTCAAACATAGTTGAAAAGAGTTAAAAGTAAGAATATTTCATATAGGTTTCTTCCGACAGACAGGTAAGCCAAATTTATATGCACTCTTCGACTATGTTGGAAAGTATTAAAAAATGAATGCTGAATTATAAGAGGGACCAGCTACGATAGTGTGTTGTGTCCTGGTCAAAGCAACTTGTGGCCCCCCTATGTCTGTGACTACAATACTGAAGATCTCGATTGCTAAGATTTATTTATACAAAACAGATTATAAACACTTCTCGTTAACATTTGTGAGGATGTTTCAAAAGAACGTAGTTTTTATGCATCGAGGGGCTTTTTCCTCGCTGAAATGCATGAAAAACACCATGTCTTTCGTTCGCATTTGATCTGCTGTTTACTATCCTTAGTGGTTCGTTTATAATAAAACCAACAAGTCAATTCAAATAAACATTAGTTTAGAGTTTGAGCAGTATTAACTAACCACCAAATTCGTTGCACAGCCCAGTGTCCAATAACCAAGAATTCCCAGCAAAGAGGAAATTGCTGGACAGCAGCAATATAGGTGCTGGCAATGATGGAGAAGTACTGGCTAATGGTCTACCACTGCATGACCACTGCTGGACAGCTTCAGTCAACTTTGCTGTTGCAAATCATCAGATAAAATTATGGTAGGCTTCCGTTTTATCTCATGCGCTGGCCCACCACTACATGGAAGTACACGAACTTTTTCAGTATTATTGCTGGGAACCTTTACGCTAGATGGCGTTGCGAATATTGAAGACATTGAGTATTTGAACACAGATCTGAAATGAATATCTTAAGACAATTTAAGTTGTAAAGCAGCTATTTTTTTTTAAACTGTAAATAATATAGCACAATTGCCACCAACAAAGTAAATAAATAAATTCTTTATTTCAACGCACTTTTTTTTCTCCTTAAATCTGGTTTTATTAAGTTACAAAAGATTTCGGTTTTCATAATTTACGCAGTTAAGAATCAATAATAAAACAAGTTGGAAATTGCTCGTCAAACGTGGCAAATGAGGTGCGTTCGTACTATAACTAGTTTTAAAATTATTTTTTGCACCCCATATTGTACTGAATGTATAATTCTTTGCACTTCATAACGTTCATAGTCTGATACATCATTAAAATGCACTTCCAATAATTTTTTCGGAACACTTTTGACTGTCCCTGTAATTAAACTATACATCCGATTTTCCTAAAATTTGAAATAGCTCAACAAAATTTTGCAACAATTATATCTTTAAAATTTCAGACCATTCGGAAGGCTGTAATATCATTAAAATGCACTTGCAATAATTTTTCCCATTGGCCGTAATGTAAAGAAAAACTTTTGGCTGTCCCTGTAATTAAACTATACATCCGATTTTCCTAAAATTTGAAATGGCTCGACAAAATTTTGCAACAATTATATCTTTAAAATTTCAGATCATTCGGAAGGCTCTAATACCATTAAAATCCACTTGCAATAATTTTTCCCATTGGCCGTAATGTAAAGAAAAACTTTTGACTGTCCCTGTAATTAAACTATACGTCCGATTTTCCTAAAATTTGAAATGGCTCGACAAAATTTTGCAACAATTATATCTTTAAAATTTCAGATCATTCGGAAGGCTCTAATATCATTAAAATCCACTTGCAATAATTTTTCCCATTGGCCGTAATGTAAAGAAAAACTTTTGACTGTCCCTGTAATTAAACTATACGTCCGATTTTCCTAAAATTTGAAATGGCTCGACAAAAGTTTGCAACAATTATATCTTTAAAATTTCAGATCATTCGGAAGGCTCTAATATCATTAAAATCCACTTGCAATAATTTTTCCCATTGGCCGTAATGTAAAGAAAAACTTTTGACTGTCCCTGTAATTAAACTATGCGTCCGATTTTCATAAAATTTGAAATGACTCGACAAAATTTTGCAACAATCACATATTTGAAATTTCAGACTATTCGGTTGGGTAGTTTTTGCTCTGTTACATGCGGACAGACGGACGGACGGACGGACAGACGGACGGACTGAACGACGACTATAGGTGCTACGTATTTATATAATTACGAACGCACCTAAAAAGTGTATAAAATATATAGGATTTCTATACAATACAATAATTTCTATACCAGTTTAATGACTGGGAACGTAAATAAAAAAAGAAACAAACTTGAAATTGTGTAATGAGAGCTTGAAAGCTACGGGCGGTCGTAGCATACGCTGAAAGTACTTGTTCATGTCCGATCACGAAAACCAGACAGCATCGAGCGCGGTTAGGGGCTGTGCATATATAACGTTATCAACTTTTTGGAAATTTTGGACCCCCCCCCCTTACGATATCATACGTTATCATTTCTCGAACCCCCTCCCCCCCCGTAATGATATCGTTATCAATGTATAAAAATTCTTTTGATTTTAGGAATTTTTTTCTTCTTTTGCTTGGAGTGACATACAAATATGGTTGCATTTATTTTTCGCATACTTTATGGATTCCAAGGAAGAAAAGTCAATAAAATGTCACTTTATATATGAAATAACTTTATATCAAATAATACTTAAAGTAACTATTTAAAAGTATTCAATAATATCTTTTTGTTACACCACAATGCATTCAACGTAATAATGCCTTCTAGCAACTTTCCCGCAGGAGATGGTACAGACGAAATTTTTATCCACAAAACAGGTGGACAACATTCTTTCTATTTTATTTAGTAGTAAACACAAGTACCATTTCAAACATACTTCGCATATGGTTTCTCGAACAGCGGATTATACATGCATACAGAAGAATAGGAATTCCAAAGTTTGGGGTTTTCCATATTTTGGAATAAATAATTTTATAATCATTTAATGATTTTAGTAATAATTTTGTACTTTCATAAAAGTAGATAATAGACTAAAAACAGATAATTGCAACGTGCGTTTATAACAATTGTAAAAGATAGTCGTAATGAATATGCTATTTTGATGTTACAAATAAAAGTTACCAAGTTACAAATAAAAAAGAAAATTTTGGTTGGATCAGAAATGATAACGATATCAAAAGTCAACCCCCCCTCACCCTAGAGATATGCTACGATATCATATGCCAGACCCCCTCCCCCCTAAAATGATAACGTTATATTTGCATAGCCCCTTAGTACTTGGGAGGGTGACCACATAGAAACCGCTGCAAGTTCGACTATTTCTATTATAGACACTTCTACTGATATTTCTACAGTTCTTTGTAAAACTAGCTTATAGAAAAAAGACCCATAATTCTATAATATTTTGTCTTTTTTTATAGAATTCTATAAGAAATTTTTGTAAGGGAAAGTGCTGGCCCAGCAAAAGAATCGCAGTAGTATAGGTGCTAGCACTGCAGGACAAGTGCCGGATTGAATTAATATGATGGCATACCAATGCTGTCCTGCTATTGGCCATCACTGATGGGCCACCTGCATTCCACACGGACACTTTTGTACAGGTTTAAGTAATGGCACCATTGCACTTTACCGCTGATGGCATGCTGACTGTAGTGTTGACTCTCAGCCGCTTTAGCAGGGCGCAGCGCCCGGCGGCTCTTTTTATTTCTTTTTTGCGCCCGGTGGCTCTTTTAAACACTTCCGATGCGCCCGGCTATCCTTTTTAACACTTCCTATAATCCCCGTGGCAATTCAATTGATCCCGAGAAAATATCACAAATTCTAGAGACTCAAACAAACCAGTTCAAAATATTTTTTGTGAACAAGGTACAAGTGTGCCCTTTCTTTAGAATACTGTTCCTTTTTTTTTTTGAAAAAAAATGTACACTTTTTTTAGAATATTGTTTCTTCCCTTTTTGAAAAATGTACCTTTTTTTAGAACAGTGTTCCCTTTTTGAAAAATTCCCGCCCAGCAGCCCATTTCTTCTAGAGTCAATACTATGGCTGCCATCTTTTTCCAGCTGATGGCCCACTATTACTTTCTTTGCTGGGTTCATTCTTGTCTTAACTCTGCACATTTCATTTGACAATCTTAAGAATTTATAACATTTATCTAAAATCTGAAGGCAGATTATTGTAGAATAAAGGGTCAAGTGCGAGCATTACTCGCGTACAGAGGGTTCCGTAGAATAAATATATGAATTTGTAATTGTATTGTAAAAAAATAAAAAGTTGCTAAAAGAATACTAAGACTTTGTAAAAAACGATACAACGTAGGGTTGGGTATAACTGTATATATTAGAAAAATGTAAATGGGTATACCATGAAAGTTCAAAGAGATATGGTACCTAAATAATATCAAATATAGCTATTCGTATAACTCTGTTTTTAATATTATCTTAATCTGTTTATGATGAACTTAATTCGGTACTGACAATAAAAGCAGTGCATAGTTAAACTTCATTTGGCATTTCATGAAACTAAATTCATCGTAGTAATAACCTTTATTTCTACAATGTAGCTAAAACAAAACCTTTGTTCAAAGTTTAAATTTGGCATTGTGGCTAAGCGCGCTTCGAATTGAGGTCTCAAAATTGCAACGCCGCCTTGGCCAGTGCCGCGTTTTTCCAGATAGGTGTTTAATTAACTTTTAAAGTCACTCGAGGCATACTGAGAGATACAATCAATGCAAACTATCGCGAATCCCACTGTATTTATGCGATTCATTCTAATTAAATGTTTCGAGGGCAATGTCCTTAAAAAACGGACACCTAATTTTAATTCCAAAACAGACAAACGGCACCAAGAATATTTAATTAAAATTTTCCTCTTATAATGTACGTGAAAATAAGCAAGTTCGCATTTTCTAATAAATTCGTTTATAAATTCTGGTGTCAGTTCATTATTTCATAAGTTTATAAATAAAATTACTCCATGCCGGAAAGGATTAAGTGGTCGCAGGACTCTTAAAGTTTCAAAATTTAAGAATTTTAATTTTTTTAGATGTTAAACTCCTATCTTTTCTGAATATTTTGATATAACTGTTTCCTTGAAATTCCCATTAGAACAGAAGTTTGGGCTTTTAGAATTATACCCGCTCAATAGCTGAAGTGGCGTTTCCGAAATTTTAAAGTCATTATTTTCCATTTGACGTTTTTTGGGCATAACGCGCAGGTACCTCAAAAACTAATTTTCAAAATATATATTCCATGTTAATCTGTATAAACTGAACCTAAAATTTCCTTTTTATTGTTAAAAAAAATATTTTTTTAGGTGATTTTACTGTTGAAATTTTCAAAATTTTGTATTAGCTAAATGCAACATTGCATTAAAAATATAAAAATGCTTTAAATACAGATTTATTTAAGTTCACGGAAATTATTACAATCTGAAGTATAAGTAAGCACCAAAATTTTCATTCTAGTTGCAATATTTATTTTGTAATCCTGCGCGTAAACTGTTATGCCAATTTTTTGTTCGACAAATGTCTAACAGTTTCGTGCCCCCTATAAATACTAATTCTGTATCTTGCAATTTTCTAAATACATAAAACGAAAGAACATACTTATATCTTTCTTCCCAATTAAAATTGTGTTTTAAAATCATATACATTTTAAGACATTAAATGTTGAAAATGGTCTTTTTTTTCATTTTTTCCACTTTTTAGAGTCCCAAGACCCCTTAAATTAGTATGTTATTAACAATTTGATGTTTATTGCTTTGATACTGTTACTGGACATTACATTACACATATATATCATTGAAAGTTGTTAACTAGGCATAGAGTACGCCACCCCTGTCCTTGTGTATGTCCAAACTGACCTTACCTTTAAGGGTTAATATCTCGGTTAATTACCGATGATTTTTTTCGAAAATCATTATCAACAATGCTTTTATTCTTCTGCAACGATAGGTATATTCAGCGATGCTCAAAAATTTTTCTGAATGCCCGTAAATAGAAATTTGTGTATAACAGAAAAATGCTAATTACTCAAAAACAATGTAATCTAGGATAATTGCTATAATTTTCCGGCAAGGTTTATACTAATGTCTACTACCTCTAATTTTTTCATAATTTTAGTTTCAGTAGATTCGGAATTAGATGGGGGGGAACATATTTTTGCGCTACATTTTCAACAATATCTTTGGAAATATACCTAAGATTAAAAGGAATGTATTTTTGAGTTCAGCGTTACAAAAGCTTTCACAGGATACCCCACATGGTATACAAAGTTGCATAATTAGCCCTTTACTTTTTTACTAAATATATCTATGAATGTTAATTAATCTGAAAATATGTGGGTTAATGGTCTTTATTACTTCCCCGAATTTGAACTTTCCACGTTCCATAGTTTACGAGTAAAATGGCTGTGACAGACAGACGGACGGACAGACACAGGAGTGATCTTATAATGGTTCCGTTTTTACTTTTTAAGTACGGAACCCTAAAAACAGGGAAGTTGTAATGATAAAAAAGTTAATGTTGTATTTTTTGTATAACAGATGAATCCATTTAAATGAGATGTCATAAAACTAATATTTGATATTCAGGAAACTGGCTTATCAAAATTTTGCGAGTTTCTCTTAAATATTAAAAAAAAAATTGAGAATTAACAAATTATATACAGGGTGGCCATGAGTAAAACACTCGTAATTTGATCTCTCTATATATTCAACTACTCAATGCATGACCTTCAAATTTTGTGCACATCCTATTCAAGACATAGAAAAACGACCTAAGCAAAAAAAATCTAAAACTAATTGTACAGTGCCATCTAACCAGATAGCGCTGTACAACTAGTTATACACTGAAAAGATGCATCTCTAAACACTTTATTTGAAAGTACCAAATGTTCACGTAACAAGGGCTTTATCTGCATAAGGAATGCTGTTCAATAGGGTTTCCTTTATGAAGTTGTAAAGTTTGTAGTCTGTGTACAGCTTGTTAAATTGCAGATCTTAACCAGTCGACTGAGATGCTTCACACAAGCAGAGTGATGCTTTCTTTCGGGTATCCCAAGGTTAACAGAAGTCATCCACAAACAAGGTTTTTTGTGCCTTCACAGAAAAAAAATCACACAGATTAAGATCTGGAGAAAAAAATTGCAAGGTTGTCAGAAACGCATAAAATGTAGCTTCATCATTATTAAAATGTTGCAGAAAAACAGCTATCTTCACAGTTTTTATCTTCTTTCATACTTAGAAAATGGCTGCAAACCATGGGTTTGTGGAAAGTTTTGTGCTTACAAAATTTACAATTACAATGGCAGTATAATTACTTTTTTTATTACGGCGGAAATTGAATTAAAACAGAAAAATATTTATTGCCATATATCATTATTTTTGTCTTTTTCCCTATTTTCTTTTGTGCAGTATCCTCTATCGGTGCTACTGGAATTTTTTTTTCTTTTTTGCGTAATTCATTTCCCCGTGTTTTGAATAGCATGTTGTACACAAAATTTGAAGCCTTTACACTGAGTAGTTCGACATACAGGGAGGTGAGAGTAGGAGTGTTTTAATTGTGGCTACCCAGTACATTTTGTTTCTTTTAAAATATGAAATGCTAGTACCTGTATCGTCGCCTCAGAGCAACAGTAAGACATCTAGTAATAATCGAAAATGAGATATCTGATTTACTGCTACGGAAAACTGTGTCTGCATCTAGTGGAACAGTAGGGAATTTTTATAAAACACATCTCAGATATAGTATTAAACAAAACTTTGTGTTTCAGAAGTTGTTCTACTAGATGCAAACACAGTTATTCATAGCAGTAAGTGAGACATCTCATTTTTTATTATCAGTAGATGTCCTACTTTAGCACTGAGGCAACGGTGTGTTCCCGCCAACTTTAAACTCTAAATTTTGCTAACTTTTCCCTGAAAAAAAAAAACTTAAAATGAGAATTTAAGCCCTTCGGGACGAGCGTCTTTTACAGAATTTTTAATCTTTAGTCGCCGGATTTTTAAAACAGATTTTTTTGCATAATTGAATCGGGAAAATGTTCGGATTAAATAAGGCAAAATTTACAATACAATTTTACTGGTGAGAATAATCACCGATTCTGAGCAACTTAAGCGGCACGAATACCGGTTGCTCGTCCCCAAGAGGTTAAATGATGAAAATGAGAGTAAAGTTACTATTATTGTTTTGCAAAGAAGCAAATGATTTTGAATTGTTTGGAAAAACGTGGGGCCCCAGAGAACCATAACAGCGCGACTGAGTAGCTTGCCCGGTGGTTGTGCCGAACCTGGAGGCCTACCACGAACAGATCGAGTTCCTTCCGAAGCGAGAAGAACCCGAGGTCGAATTTACATGTTTCCCGAAAATTTTTTCCGATACACAGATTAAGTGCTACCACGAAGATCTCGGCAAAAGCTCACGGATTCTAGATTCCTTTTCAAGTAGGCATCGGAAAAAACTAGATTGACCACTTCAGTTACGAGACAATTCTCACTGACCTTCCCTCTTTTTCTCCCGTTTGAAAAGAAAACAAATGTTTAATTTTGCTTTCTGTGTTTATTAAAAATGCCATCTACACACACCTAATTAAGATATTTTCATAATCTTTCTTTTTAACGAATGTGAAATATACAGATTTTTAGCTGTTAAAAGCTCAAAATCATACGACCGGTAGATCTTTAGAAAATGATAAATAAAAATGAAATTAGCTTTTTTTGACTAAGCGAGAGCTTTTCTTTAAAAATTAATAAAAAATTAACAAATTACTCTAGAGATATTTAATAACTATCATAAGAAAGGCCTTATTCTAAACTTTAAAATGATATGAAAATAAATTTTTTGTGAGTTTTTGTTAAGTAAATATTAGCATAAATACCCAAAAATTTCAAGAAATTCTGCTTAAATACAAAATAAACGGGAAAATATTTAAGCTTTGAAACTCATTTTAAACACTAATAATAAATGTACTTTGAAAATATTGCATGCAGTTTTTGGTAGATTTAGATTGATGCAGTATGGAGTCCGTGTTTGTAATGAAAATTCAACGCAAAATTAAAAAAATAAACTCTAATGTGAATTAAAAAAATAATAATTGCAGTACATATTAAAATATAGTTTAACAAAATATCGTGTGTAAGTTTATTAATTTCCTTTAAATAAACAGCGTGTTATGCTAAGAAAACTCCAATTATACAATAGTTGTCGCATAAAAAAATTAACAGAGAAAACATGCTGTGCTTACTAGAAAATAATTGACTAGATATTTTTGCTAAAACTTCTTTATAGTAAATATAACATTTCTGAAAATATCGAAGCCCACTATCCTTGTTTACCCAAATAAATCAAATATTCAAAATTTCCAAATATTTATTTATATAGATTATTAAATGTTGTATCAGTTTTAAGATTTGTTATTTGTTGCTTAACCCCTTGGGGACGAGGGGCACGTATACGTGCCGCATGAAGCGCTCCGAATCCTTGTTTTTCCTCACCAGTAAAATTTTACTGTAAAATTTGCCTTATTTAATCAGCGCATTTTCTCGATTCAAGAAGACACAAATTTCTGTTTTTAAAAAACGGTGACAAAAGATTAAAAATTTCGTAAAAGGCTCCCGTCCCGAAGGGGTTAAATAACAAAATACTTTAGTAAATAGATAGAGAATTTCTTTTTAGAACAAGATAAAAATATTAAATTAAAAAATTTTTGCGCAAAAAAAGAAAAAAAAAGAAGTAAATATCTTTGGAAAGTATTGCAGGATTTTGAATACTTTAAGATACATTTTTTATACTTCATATTTCATTGGATATAAAATAAATTGTAAACTTTCTAATAACATAAAAAAGCAACTTATTTCATAGTAACTTTACAGTAAATTTAGAAAAGATAAAAAATATATTATTTGAAGATGATGTGAATCAGTCTTCTTAGATTTTTATTTTTTTGTCTCCGTCTTTAATTTCTATATAAAACTAATCTTTCAAAATATAAGTTAAATATTACTCAATCTACACACACACACACACACACACAAAAAAAGAGAGGACTCTTTGGCGATCCTAATATTAAGCTTTATTTAATATCGAAACTTCCTTTTTTTTTTTTTTTTTTTTTTTTTTTTGTTAATTTGAGCAATAATTATTTTATATTCCGAAAAAATAGTTTTATAATCAAAGGCAGAAAAAAAATGAAAAGTGAAGAAGACTGATTCACATCATCTTCAAACAATATGTATATATATATTTTATATATTTGAACAAGTCATTAAAATTAATACAGCAAGCATTTAATAATAATTTTAAAAAAAGAAAAGGAAAATCTTTTGGAAATTTTGGATAATTATTTTGTTTGAGTAAACAACGATAGAGCGCACGTGGGCTTAAATATTAGCATAAATGTTATATTTAGTATACAGAAGTTTTAGTAAAAGTATATGGTCAATTATTTTTGGGGCATATGCAGCGCTTGGTCACACTGGTAATTATTTGTGCAAGAACTATGATATAATTAGCTTTCTGGGTATTGCGCGTTGTTTGTTTAAAGCAGATTAATAAGATTGTGCGTGATGATTTGTTAAACTATGTTTTAATAAGCATTTCAATTACTTTTTTTCAAATTAGTATTAGTTTTTGTTATTTTAAGCTAACATTTCATTTTAAAAAGATAGCGTATCACAAAGAAAAATCAATCTAAATCTACAAAAAATTGTTTGCAGTATTTGCAACAACAAAAAAAAAAAAAAAAAAAAAAAAAAAAAAAAACGCTTAATATTAGTGCTAAAAATTAGTTTCAAAACTTATAGTATTTTCCCAGTTATTTTATATTTAAGTAGAATTTCTTGAAATTTTGGCGTATTTATACCCATATTTGCTTAAGAAGAACTTATAAAACTTTTCTTTTTATACCATTTAAAAAATCTAGAATAAGATCTTTCTTATGATACTAATTAAATATTTGTAGGTTAACATGTTAATTTTTTATTAATTTTCAAAGAAAAACCCTTGCTTGGTTAAAAAAACAAATTTCATTTTTATTTTCCATTTTATAAATAACTATCCGTCATATCACTTTGAGATTTTGACAACTGAAAATCTGAACATTTCACTCTCGTTTAAAAAAAAGATTATGAAAATATCTTAATTAGGCGTGTGTGGATGGTATTTTTACTAAACAGAGAAAACAATATCAACCGCTTTAAAATCTCTCCCCAAAGATGCACTTCCGACAATATATGCTTTTCTCACCCCCTTGAATGGGGTCGGAAGTTTTCGTTGAGATCTCGATGACAGTAATCCGATGGAAGACGTTCTCGATTGTGTCGTGGTAGCATTTATTTCAGGGTCATCGGAATGCAACGTCACATCGGGAAATGCAGATTTTACGAGAAAGGGGAGAATTCGATCTGTTCGTGGTAGGCCTCCTGATTATAAAGAATGTCAAGATATCAAAACTCAAATTAGAAAGATTCTACTGCTTTGGAGAGTTAGAATTGCTTTTGGACCCAAATTTACTGGGTCGGGGAGAATGCCCACATACTACTTGCTTTACAGGTTTCAATTGCATATTTATGTAGCACTAACAATTTTAAATTATAAGTTTTAACATTTCAGTGCGATAAATTTAGTTAACTTTGGCGAAAATTTTCAAGTGATACAGACGTGATTGCTGCGGAATTTGCAGAGAGTGGCATTCTGCACGTCCGTCGGAGGTCAATATACAGACATTTGATTGGACCAGAGAAAAAACTGAAAGGATGTCACAGGACAAATTAAAAAGCAAAATTCATTAAATAAAAGACATTGAAAAGTGGGAAAGGTTAGACTCAGGAACCTGAAGCCACCAGACAACTATTGGCAGTTTCGAGTCTACTATGCCCACACGCCAAGTGAGCCACAGCACAAGATGCGATAACGTCATAAACCCCAACTAGTGCCACAGTGGCTTGCAGTTGCAGCCTAACCAAACATATATGAGTAAAAGGTTGCAGGATAAGTGTGTTGCTCAGATGGTAGAGCATTGGGGGGAAGCTGAATCAAATACCCAGGTTCAAACCCTGTCCTGGATGCTTTTTCACTTTGTTGTCTTTACACCTTGTTAGCCATGTGAATAAAAATTCCGATTTACTGTGAAAGAAGCGTATAATATCTTATTCGGCATAAGGAAAAAACTTGTTGGGAACGTTGGTATTTACATGTTTGCAGATGAAGACATCCAGCACGATTATGGAAGTACGTGACTTGGAATGAAGTCAATCATGTTTAAAAGGCTGCATCGAGTAACAAACCTTTCGTCGACACCACGCTGTTGCAATGTATGCAATCAGCCATTTATTGCATACACATGCATGCCTCAATAAGCACGGTGGACTATATTTTCCTTTGTAAACATATACAAATACCGACATCCAGGTTTAATTTTTTTTTTTTTTTTGCACCAAACATGATATCATACATTTTTTCACATTTTTCTCAAAAACTATAGATCGTCGAGGTACAGTTCTTGGGTGTATTTATTATGTGCTTCAAGTGAGCAATCAGGCTGTGCAGAGTTTGAGCGAGCCGGGAGGGGGGGGGGGGAGAACAAAATACAGATGCAACACCCTGAATTTTCTCTTAGCATTATTATTATGCCTATTTAAATCATGGGAAATTTCATAATAAGAAGATTTAACAAAATGAGCAAGATTCTTTTTGCACACAAATATATTTTTAGGACACTTCTCATATTTTTTCAAAAGTATTATTTCAATAAAGCCTTTCCTATTGCATAAGATATTAAGGTACAATTTAACTTTTTACGTCAGAATAATATTTAATTTTTGGGAAATAGTCCAGGCAATAGGGAATTTTACCTAGCAAAATTAATGGTAGTTCTGGAAATCGGCTTACTTCATGTTTTTTGGGTCGCTGAATACGAATTTGTAACTTCCCCCGGCAACCCCCCAAATTTTGGTAAAAAGCCCCCCAAAAAAGTTTTTTATTAAAAAAATCAATTTTTTTTATTGTTTTAGGGGAAAAGTATCTAGAAATTCAGAAAGTAGACAAAATTTGCAACAAATTAGATATATGACATTATGACTTAGGATGAAGGGGAAGGGGGATCTGCCTCGGAACATGCGCGCGGTGCTGCGTGGACTAAGTTGCGCAATTCCACTTAACCACTCAAACGTTTACATTAGCCCTCCCATCTCCCCTCCGAACTTTCCTTATAAGCTTTACTTTAAGTTTTTTGGGTCGCTGAATCTGAATTTTTAACTTAACACCGAAATTCCCCCTCCCCCGAAACCCCCCAAAATAGTTGTATTAACTTAAATTTCTTATTGTTTTAGGGGAAAAGCATTACGAAATTCAGAAACTAGACAAAATTTGCAACAAATAGGATATATGACATTATGACGTAGGATAATCGGGGAGAGAGGGGGGCTGCCTCGGAATATTCCCCGCGCGCTTTTCTCAAAAACCAATTTTTTTCAAAAAATCAATTTTTTGGGCGGTTGCCGGGTGAAATTTTGGTGGGAAGTTACAAATTCGGATTCCGCGACCCAAAAAACATAAAGTGAGTCCAAATACAGAACTAGTATTATTTTTTCCAGGTAAAATCCACTATTGCCTGGACTTCATAACTTAGTGCACGTGGCGCCGCAGTGCATGTTCAGAAGCAGCCCTCCCGCAACCCGTTCATCCTACGTCATAATGTCATATATCCTATTTGTTGCAAATGTTGTCTAGTTTCTGAATTTCGTAATGCTTTTCCCCTAAAGCAATAAGAAATTTAAGTTAAAAACAACTATTTAGGGGGGTTTTCGGGTGTGAAAATTTTGGGGGGAAGTTAAAAATTTGGATTCAGAGACCCCAAAAACTTAAAGTAAACCTTATAGAGAAAGTTCGGAGGGGAGATGAGAGAGCGAATGTAAACGTGTGAGCGGTTATGTGGAACTGCGCAACTTAGTGCACGCAGCACCGCGCGCATGTTCCGAGGCAGATTCCCCTTTTCCCCTTCATCCTAAACCTTTTTTGGGGTGCATTTTACCAAAATTTGGCGGGGTTGCCGGAGGAAATTTTGCTGGGAAATTAAAAATTCGGATTCAGCGTCCCAAAAAACATATAGTAAGCCTTTTTCCAGAACTACCATGAATTTTGCTAGGTAGAGCCCCTATAAGGTCTCTGTTGCCTGGACTAAAATACATTTTATCCCTTTAAGACCTGACCTACATAATTGTGTAAGTAATCCTAAGGAAAAAGAAAATACATTTTCCTCTTTTTCTGTGATTTAAAGTCGAGCCTGTACCACACAATCATGTGGATCTTCCCTTGACATAACCTGGCATCAGAATTTCTTTTATATATTTTTCAGTCAAATAGGATTCTATTAATTAGGGTTAACCACCAAGACATAATTTCTACCAAAACTTACCAGGTTTTAAAGGGAAATTAAAAAAATCAAAAGTAACTATCAAACATTCTTTACATACAGATTTAATGTAGCCTAATGTATAATAGGTCAGGAGATATTTGCTTCTTACCAAAAACACAATATGCTGTGGAAGAACTTTTGAGGATTTAGAAAAAAAAAGTGTACATTTTTGTTTTATTACTAACTGCTAAAACACAAGAGATGCCATAATAGTAAATGCAATGACATATGCAGGGTTCGCATTCAATTTTGGAAATACAAGTATATATTTTCAGGAAATGTCTATTTGGTATTGAGACAAATAATATTTTCTCAGATGATAGTTATCAGAAAATCCTTTGGAACGTATTTTACAAAGATAAAGTTTTCTGTACTCTAAAATGAGTCAAACAACGCATTCTTAGACCACTCTTCTGAGAAAATCCTTTGGAACATATTTCACAAACAAAAGGTTTTCCTCCTGCATGGGTCAAAAGATGGCTTCTAAGAGTACTCTTATCACCAAATCCTTTAGAACATATTTCACAAACAAAGGATTTTTAACCTGTATGTATCAAGAGATGCCTTCTTAGAGTACTTTTCTTAGTAAATCCTTTGAAACATACTTCACAAACAAAAGATTTTTCTCCTGTATGGGTCAAGATATGGCTTCTTAGAGTAGTCTTATCATTAAATCCTTTAGAACATATTTCACAAACAAAGGGTTTTTCACCTGTATGTGTCAAGAGATGTTTTATTAGATTACTATTTTGAGAAAATCCTCTGGAACATATTTCACAAATAAAGGGTTTTTCACATGTATGTGTCAAGAGATGGCTTCTTAGATTACTATTCTGAGAAAATCCCTTGGAACATATTTCACACACAAAGGGTTTCTCTCTAGTATGCGTCAACAGATGTCTTCTTAGATCACTATTCTTTGAAAATCCTTTGGAACATATTTCACAAACAAAAGGTTTTTCTCCTGTATGTATCAAGAGATGCCTTCTTAATTTACTATTAGAAGAAAATCCTTTGAAACATATTTCACAAATAAACGGTTTTTCACCTGTATGTGTCAAGAGATGACTTCTTCGACTACTATTCTTAGAAAATCCTTTGGAACATATTTCACAAATAAAGTGTTTTTCACCTGTATGTGTCAAGAGATGGCTTATTAGACTACTATTATAGGGAAATCCTTTGGAACATATTTCACAAATAAAGGGTTTTTCACCTGCATGTGTCAAGAGATGTTTTCTTAGATTACTATTCTGAGAAAATCCTTTGGAACATACTTCACAAATAAAAACTTTTTCTTTTGTATCTATGGAGGAATGTTTTCCTTTCTCATCATTTTGAGGAACAAAGTGCTGTTTACCAGAAGAAGATTTTTTTTCTGTAATCGACGACATTTTCTTAAGCGAAAAAGTTTTGTTCCAGATGATAACAGAAACTCATTCAAATTATCAGTATGAAGATTGTTGCAATTTTCATTCAAGGAAATGAATTGTTGAACTTCAGTGAAAAAGTTTTATCGACCTTCGAATCTAAAAACAGAATGAAAAATAATAAAGAAGCATTTTTTAACAAACTTCACTAAATTTTAACTGCCAATTAAGTAGCCTATTTAACAACTTTCATTTCCTTAAAGAGTACAAAATTCATGCATTAAATTGTCACACTATATATTCTTAGGTACAGTCGTGGAAAAAAAAGTAAACACCCCTACTAACTCCTCAACAAATTATCGTAGAAGAAATTCACTGGTACCGAACGATTGGAAATAAAGTCTACTTTTAAATTATGTATATAAAATTTTCTTTGGGGTCATCTACATATTAAAACGAACCATAACATTGTTTTTCTCAATAGAAGTACAAAATTCTGACAGCATACATGAACTCTACACACTTCAATTAGCCCCAAAACAAATTTTTATGCAATTCGTACCATAAGTTTCCGAGAAATTAGTTATTTTAAAACGAGTGTATTTTAAGGCCTGTATCCAAATTGAAGTTCCGTACTTGATTGTTAACCGAGAGAGCCCCTTTCTTGATCAAGGAACCTGAAGCGCCACTCAAGGAGTCAATGAAGCCTGTTAGATTACAGGATAGCAGAATAAATTTCAAGATATCTACTCACTTCTATCATAGATGACCCCTTAAACTATCATTTTGCCGTTTTTTAAGCATAATTTGAAAACTACTTGGAAGGAAAATATGAAATTTTGGATTTCCGTAAAGCGGAACATAATAAATCTAAATCCATCAAAAAATTTGTAGGTTGCAATTCATAATTTTTTCGAATATTAATTTCATAATTTATAATTAATATCATAAAATTATAAAAATTGCAAATTCAGCGTATTTATGTTTGGGTATATTAGCATTATTGCTACAAAAAAAATTAGCACAGTAGGAGCATAATTCTAGGAGATATAAATAAAAATATGAAAATGCAATTTAACATTACAAGCACTAAATTTTGAATGTTTATAATTCAAAAACTTATCATTCAAATGAGCTGAAATTCGGGGTCTAGGCATAGTTTGAACCGAAGATTTGAAATATCGCGTTAAAATTGGGTATTGCCATTGAAAAAAATGAAGTTTGGATTCGTTTCAATATGTAGATGGCCCCCCTAAGAAAATTTTATATACATCATTTAAAAGTAGACTTTATCTCCAATCGTTCGGTACCGGTAACTTTCGTCTACGATAATTTGTTGAGCAGTTAGTTGGGGTGTTTACTTTTTTTTTCCACGACTGTACAACTTAACACAAATATAGATACCGATACATTTGGCAGTAGCGCCAAATTTTCAAAAAAATTGGGTGGGCTCAAAAATTTTTGATTAAAATAGCACATATAATTTTTTCCCATAGTATGTATGTGTGTGGAGTGAGAGGAGAGGAGCGAATGTCTAAAGATAATTCGAAATTAAATTATGTTTTTTCTAAGCAAATTTATTAATTATTATAATTTTATTGTAATTTTATAGAAATTTTATTAAATTAAATTCTTATAATTTCTTCCTTATAAATACATTAATATTTATTTTAAATGACTTTAAAATTACTAACTATTGAAAATGCAAAAAACTAAATGTCAAGAAAAGCATACATTTTAGTCATCTAAGTGCCTCATCAATTCACGACATCAAAACAGATGGTAAAATATACAGGAAATTTGCTTTTGTGAGAAATTTAACTATACATCCGCTGAAGGGGTTTTCAGTGCTCCTGCAAGTCTAATGGATGTCCTGACTATTTTTCAAACAAAATTATTCTGCGAACGTTAATAAAACCAAATTCCATTTCAGCGATTAAAAAAAATTTACGAATTAAATAAGTTGAAATTGGTTGGGCAGAGAGAGCAAATTATTGAGTGGGCTCGCGCCCCATGGGCCCATATAAGTCGGCGCCACTGTACATATGTGAAAGAAATAGACAGAAATATTATATGTTATAAAAGATAAGCAGAAATATTGATCCTGTTCTACCCACATTTTTTCCCAAAAATTTATGAGATAGAGGCTGTACACATATATAATGTCATCACTTTAGGGAGAGGAGGGGTGGGGGGTCTGGTACTTTCTATTGTAAGATATCGCTAGGGCGAGGGCAAGGATGATTTTTCTTTTGATATCATTATCATTTTTTATCCAACCAAAATTTTCTTTTTTTTTTTTGGTATTTTTGTTTCTTTAATAGGGGAGATTAGGAAGGGATGGGACATTGGCAATAATGCTTAAAATAAGCTTTATTTTTAATTTAAGACACTTCCACCAGATGGAGTAATCATTGCATTCTATCTGTTGCTATAAATCTTTTTAGTTGCAAGCAGCTATGAGTTTGTGAATTTATTAAAAAGGACAATATCGAAAGCAGGCATCAGCGTGATGAAAGAACAAAAAATGTGAAAATACACGCAAGCTCAAATTTTGTAAAATGCTAAAAAAAACGTGCACAAAACCATATTTTGCACAAACCAAGCATGAGATTCTTCCGGGATCCTCGTTAATCTGTTTTTTGGTCATTTCTGACAAGGGTAATTCTATTCCGAATTTTCCGAAAGATTAAGGCATTTGTTTCCCAAATTTTTAACAAAATAGATAGACCTTAAATTCGGACATAAAAAATATTGACAATTTTCAACAAATGGTCACCGAAAAATATCAATTTCGTTAGTCGTTCTCAGAAAAAATAGACCATTTCGTCAAAGGATAGCGGTAAAAACGCGAAATCTCTTAGAAGAATTACGGAAAAACAGCGAATTTCGTCAAAGGATTCAGAAAAATGTGAATTTCATCAAAAGGCCGCTGAAAAAACGCTAATTTCGTCAAAGGACTGCCAGAAAAAAATACGAGTTTTGTCAAAAGATCGTGGGAAAAAATGCAAAAATTGCCAAAAGATCAAAGGAAAAACGTGAATTTTGTCAAAAGATCGCACCAAAACACAAATTTTTCGAAAAGATTGCGGAAAAAACGTGAATTTTGTCAAATGAATGCGGAAAAAAGCGAATTTAGACAAAAGACCGCAAAAAAAAAATTGCGAATTTCGTAAAAGGGCCACTGAAAAAACACGAATCGTCATACGGCTCCTAAAGAAGAGCGAATTTCGTCAAAAATTACTAAAAAAGCCCACTGCAAATTTCGTCAAAGGAATGCGGAAAAAATGCGAATTTCGTCAACGAATCGAAGAGATTGTCAAGACTTCTCAGCTTATCAATATTGTCGAGCCGTGTTTCATTTGTCGCATTTTTCCGTTGCCAGAAAGAAGAAAAAGGCAAAGTCTGTTTTTTTTTTTCACAGATAAAAAAAGAAAATTTTCTCAAAACTTTACATAAAGTCGAAAGAATCTCATCCCAGCAAAGTAACTAACTACTCAGATTTCGAATGTAAATTTTCAGTTTCATTCTTTGTTGCTAACTTAATTGTTTTTAATATTTTGTAAACTCAACATATATATTTTATTGAATAGTTAAGCCTAAAAGCCACATGCTTGCTGTAAAAAGCTTTTTTTTTTTAATGTTGCTCTAAGGGAGAGATGGGACATGTCCCATCTCCCAAATGATATATCCATCCAAATAATTATGTTTAATTACATATAATTTTTGGGTATTTTATAAGACTATCTTGTTTTGGAGTTGAATAGTGTAGAAATAAAACTTGCAAGTTAAATTGGAATTTTAACTACTTTCATGAACACATGTTTGCCTTGGGTTCTTTTCTACTACGCTACGTCCAAATCATTCTTTTCATATCTTTATTATTTCATCACAGATGGTAAAAATCTGTGGAACCACTATTAGAAGAAATTGGAAACTCAAAGGGGTTTTTCAGAAAAAAGAGGAAAGGACGATTTGCATTGTGAATGTCATCCATAACTAATTGAAAAATATTTCGTAGCTCTTCTCAATTCAAAGTAAGAGTTCTGCATCGGATCAGTAACGCGCTATTATCTGAACCCGACCGGACCCGCAGTCCAAGTCGGTCGGGTTGGCGCTATATTTTTAAGTTGCAGGTCGGGTTGGCTTTCATTATTTCGGATTGTCTTTTGACTTTTGCAGGCCGGGTTCGGGTTGATTGATTTTCAACTAAATGTCCAAAATATTTTTTTTCAGGTGAAAATCTATATATATTAGGGTTTCCGAAAATTGGATATATTTAGTGAACACTTTCATTTTCCAACACTTTTATATTTTTACTCTTTTTCATCTGAATAGTGGATACCATCAAATTTACAGATACATAACGTGCGTGTGCGCATAAGTTATTACAAAAACTTTTTTGTATGGTGTATCAATAACGAAATGTTGGCAATATTTTTCATATTCCAAGAGAAGAAAAACAAGTTGGAATTTGTACGTCAAACGTGGCAAATGATGTGCGTTCGTACTGTAACTAGTTTTATAAATATTCAGATTTTGGTACAGCTGTTGCACTCTTATGCAAAAATGCCTGAATACAAAATTTATTACGATTATATATATTTAATTCAGTAATACGGAAATAATATGACTATATCTTAAATAGGACGTCATCACCAATGCAACCTAGAATCATTACCTATTGTGGGATATCATTGAATTAATTACGTATGATAGGATTTAATAGAACGAAGAAAACTTTTAATAATATCTTTTTAAGTTTTGATTCGATTTTCATAAAATTTGAAACGACTCGACAAAATCTGGAACGATTATCTATATTAAATTTCAAACCATTCGGTTGGGTAGTTTTTGCGCTGCTATATGCGGGCAGACGGACGGACCCGACGACGACTGTAGGTGCTACGTATTTATATAATTACATTTCCTCATAGATCATAATATAATGGAATACTTTCGAGTGTCTCTATAAACAAACTATGTACGCTACATACTTTATTTTTCAATAACGAACATGCATAGAAAATCTCAATAACATATATCAATTACAGAACAATCCAACTATATTAATATGCGTAACCACACTCACTAATCAGATACGTGATTCAATCAGTGGAAATAGTGTCATAATTGAAAGAAAAATTACAATGATTTCATAAAATTTAAACAAATTAAAATAATTGCATTAAATAAAGCACTAATTTTGAAAGAACAGAATGCAAATTATTGAGAAAATAGTATTAAGTAATCTGTGTAAGTAAAATAACAATATTTCTTAGAAATAAAATATATTATTCTCCATTATTAATTCTCCAATGGGGGAAAAAAAATGTGAAATTGGCGCGCAATGCATAATTTAACCATACAGGTTTTGAAGGCTACAAAAAAATACCAAATTCGCGAAAAAAATGAAACTTCTAAAAAAAAGAACATCAGTCGCTCTACTATCTCCGATGAAGAAAGGTAACAGCTTAGCGCGAATTCCTTTGTGAATGAAAGAAAGGGGTGAAGCCCCTCCTCAGTAGGGTCGATGTAGCCTCAGGTCATATAAGAGGGGCTTTGGTCAGGGCTGGCTCATCCCTTTGAAGCAATCCATGCTGACTTTTTCCCCTACCAGAAGTCATGTGGCCACAGAGTAAGGAGATTTTAAATTAGATCTCCATACTCTGTGCATGTGGCGTCAGAGGGAACATACTTTCAGATTGAGGGTGACAGATAACCGTAGAGACCGTGACCAGAAAACAGTGTTAAAACAATCTAAAAAATTTGTTTCTGTATTTCAGTATAAAGTCTCATTTTTGCAGTCATTGATAAAATATTATAATCTTATGTACGCTGTATTATAATGCCGTCTTGCGCAGTAGCAACGGGCTGCAATACAAACTATTATTTTTCATGAGTTCATGAAAATTGATTTTAGCTGAAAGAGTATTTTTTTTTTTAACTTATTTTAAGGCGACTCACTACCTGTCATTTTGATAAAAAATGACAAAAATGTCGAATTTCAGACTTTTTTTTCTTCTTCTTCTTTTAATGTGCCTTAGTATTCTTAGAGCATTCTGTCCTAATTTTCGAACGGTTCGATAAATAATAAAGGAGATATACCTAAGTCATAATGATGAAATTTAATGTCATTTATGTGTAAGGGAAATGTTTAAACTCATTTTTCTTGGTTCCCAAATTTTTATATTTACATTTTAATCGAAATGCTAAGGCTTCTTACAATAATTAAGCAAATTGTCTGAAATTTATTAAAAAGTATCTTTAGTCCCTGTGTGGGATAATTAAGTACCAAATTTTTGATATGTTTGTAACTTTATAAGTTCATTTATTTATTTTTTAAAGATGTTATTTTCTCACGTTTTTCCATATGCATTCACTAATTTTTTTTCTGCTGATCTACTGGTCTCATCAAAAATCCGATACTTAGATTTATGGAAAAAAGGATAAAAATATCCATTCCCAAATATGAAAAATGAAAAAGAAGAAAGAATTTAAAAATTGTTAATTTTTTTTTTAATTCAATTTTATAAGAAATATTATTTCTATATCGAGAATTTAACACTTCTTATGATCTGTTATGAGTATGCTTTATTCAAACATGAACCTAAAAATATAATATAGGTTATAGTTATAAAATAAAATTTTTTGGTACCGAGTCCCCTTAATTATATTTTACAGCTGAAAATGTAATACTTTTTCAGTATTTATGGTATTCTTATGGCTTCAATGAAGCGTGTAAAATATTTCCTTATTTTTTCTTTGTTTTTAAACATACCGTATTTTATGGAAGAAACGCCGCGGCGTTTACGAGTTTGAAGCTATTTATTTTTGTCAAGTGCGGCGTTTACACCATGTGCGGCGTTTACGATTTTTTTCTCGCGCGTGTAAAGTGGGCTAAAATAAAAATTCATTAATCCCATGAATGTGTTATTATAAGACTGTTCTCAAGTCCCCTGCTCAACAACGCGAAACTTTCTGACTTTACCGATTATAAAAACTGTGACATTTCGGATGATGATACTGAACCATACAGGTGGACAAAGAAAATTTACTACTCTTCCACTCAGATACTAACAACTCAGAGTTTGAGGATTTCGAGTAGAAGCTAAAAAAGGGCTAAAGTGCATGCGACGTAAAAAGCGTGCTAAGTTGCGACAGCCACTTAAAAAAATGTTGTGTGCCTAAGGAGAGGATCCGCGTCCCGCGCTCTGGATGGTTTTAATGACAATCGACGGCTCCTTAATTAAAGAAATTACATAAAAATATTTAAAACCTGATTTAAATATTTTAAATAAAATTTTAGAATCCTAAATTATAAAAATGAGGCACATTACCCTGTTCAGAAAACATTGATTAAAGTTAGGTCAATGAGACATTGTCGACAAAAGTAGCGTTCCCACAGGTGCGGCGTTTACGATATTTTTAAACTTATTTAGACCAATTTTTCCTGTAGTGCGGCGCTTACGACGGTTGCGGCGGTTCTTCCATAAAATACGGTACTCTATTTTGGCGATTTAAAAAAAATATATATATATATATTTAGTGATTATAACAACGCTTTTGAGTAACATTAATGTTTTGAAATATAATTCAGCGACACACCCAGTATTGCGCTTTGGAGGGGGATTATTTCCCTTTATCACCGTCCACAGTATCTGAAATATTCTTATAATTTCAATCAAGTGTGTAAAATGTTTATTTTCCTTTTTTAAGGTTCGTACTTATAAAGTAAAACCGGAACCATTATGAGATCACTCTTGTGTCTGTTTGTCTGTCACAGCCATTTTCTTCGTAAACTATGGAACGCAGAAAGTTCAAATTGGGAGAAGTAATAAAGTCTATTGACCCACATATTTTCAGCTTATTAAACATTCATAAATATATTTAGTAAAAATTCAAAAAGGCTAATTAAGCTGCTTGAAAAAAAAAAAAAAAACTCTTTTATTTGCCCATCGTGTAGGGCAGGGTTGGCGAACCTATGGCACGCGTGCCAGAGTTGGCACGCAAGCTAATTTTTCTTGCACGCGAAAAATTTAAATTTGGTAATCGGTATACAGATAAAATCCATTTTTTATTTCTGTTATAACCAATAAAATTTTTTTTACATACGTTCAGTACACAAATAATGCAATTATTTTTTGCATGGATTAACACATAACAATTTTCTTTTCTTGCCGCGTTTTCGCGATGTATTTTACCTTTCTATACGAATTTAAAAAGCAGTAATTTACAAATGAATTTTATTTGACAGTCACTGCAATAAAATGACAAATGAATTTAATTTAGCTATGTATATTTGTAAAAATAACAAAATATGAACTAGATATAAGGTTAGTTGGGGTAACTGGACCCACGCGGTAACTGGGCCATAGGCTATTTTATAAAAAAACTGTCGATGTTTTTTAAGTTTTAGCTTTTGTGAACATGCCCCTTAACATCTACTTCCTAAAACAACGTGTGTCAACTCAATCATAACTCTCACTTTTCTGTGATAGGTTGTCAAAAGTTTACGTTTCTTTTTTTTTTAAACAACGTCAATATGGTTGAACTTCCTCGGCTTTTTATTAAAATCCTGTAAGTACTTTTATTAAACAATCCCTTTTTTTTAAAGATTAGTCATACAACCACATTAATATTATTAGGTATCTATACATATTTACTTTATGTTTCAAATGTAAGCCCGGTGTCCCAATTACCCCATAAATTTTTCAAGGACGGGGTAACTGGGACATGTATCCGGAGTAGCTGGACCATGCTGGATCCAGTTACCCCAATAGTTATAAATAATGTTTTTGAGTTTCTCTTACTACAGGAAGTAAATTTCTCCATTGTTTTTTGCTCACAATAAAGAAAATTATGGAATACCTTATTAAAATTACATAATAAAATTTAAAAAAAGCATATTGGGTGGTATCAAACCAAATTTCTTGACCCCTTGAGAGGCAGTGATGCCATTATGTCATCACATAATTTTAATTCCTAATTGCCACATTGGCACCGGAATTTTATAATGAAAATTTCACGTGTATTAAGTACGTAGAAATGTACTTTTACCTGTTTTCAAATAGATTCTCTTGTAAATACTGGGTGTTATTAAATTATTTCAACATTTTACGAATGCAAGTATACCTTGCCCCTGAAAACGAGATAGCCAAACCTTGAAATTGTACGATACACAGGGGTCACATTCTATAGGGAAACTTTATAGTTTCTACCACTATTTTGAAAATAATATCTTCATCGCTCCTTTTCGAAGCGATAGCATGGGAAAGGAAAAAAAGCTGTCGTCAAATGACAAAAATCTCTTGTAACTCAATAAGTAATTTATTTATCAAAGAATGGAAAATGCTATTCATTTCCAAATCGCTTCAATAGAATAGGTATTCCATAACCTATTATTTTTATGCTATTATAGTTAAAAATGAGTCAGAAAATTTGTCAGAAGGTTTCGCTTTGATGAGCAGGGAATTTGAGAACCAGACATATTCCCAATGATTCCATTATGGCTGTTACTATTTTTACAAAACATATTGCCTATCTGACATATCCTGGGAACAATTAAGCCCAGTTCTGGTCTGGCTCGACTATGTACGAAAATAAATAAATAATGTAAGCCTGTTGCAGGCCCGGCCCGAGTCTGCTGAAAAAAAATTAAACCTGGGTTCAGACACAATGTAACTGTCTGATGGGGATCTCTACGCTGGACATGTTACATTTTTGTACTGATGTTGTCAAACTAGCATCGGCTCCTGCATCACATTTATATTTAAATCGGTTCTCAAGTGAACTGCTCAACAAGCCCGAAAATTTCTGACTCATTTACTAACTCATTTTTAAACGTAAAGACATCACAAAATTGGCAGGGATGGAAACGATTTCTAATCGAAATGTGTTTTTCGTTTTTTGATAAATAAACTGATAAGTAGTGTCTATGAGCAACAATTGCTGATATTCCGTTTTCAATTGTGGTGCGCTTTTTTTTTATTTATTTAACCATTTTTTTCCCATGTTATTTGGTGTATCTAAATTCTATAAGCATACGCAAGGCTACACAAAATAATTCGAGTTCATTTTCGCATATTGGTAGAAATTGCTTAAGTGCATTTTACACTATATATATACAGGGTTTAATTTGCGCCGGAGCTTACCGGAGAACAGCTCTGGTACTCTAGTGCTTTCAGTGATTATTTAATTGTCGAAATTCACATCAGCTCATAAATACTGTGCCCCGGAGACCTGCGGAACAGCGCTTCGGAAATACGGAAGCATAAATTATCTTTTACTGTTCTTCCGATCTCCTATCTTTTGCGTCTTTCTTCTGAAGGCTTTACATATTTGATGTAGTGTGTCGCACACATAGGAGTATACTTCTATCTAGTACTCACAAATATGTCTCAGTCCGTTTTCTGTCTCAGTATTTAAAAATGGCGACGAGGAATGCCGGAATTATTCGTAACAGTAACTGCCGTTTTTACTCGCTGCTTTTTGTTCATGTTTGTAAAATATTCTTAATGATCAACTTATTAGCTCCTCGCCTTGCTTAATTTGCAATGAAGCTCATAGGAACGCAGCTCCAGTACTTCTTAATTTTTAATTAATATTTAAATGTTAGTCGGAATCCACCAGAGTTTATAAACAATGCTCACAGAATCCCCGAGTGTTCTGTCGATACACAAAGAAATCCTTGGTGAATACGATGTTTGGAAATTTTCCCACTCCCCGATTTTATTACTTTTGCTCTCTTTATTTATTAGATTTTATTATATAGAAATGAATATTAGATGTAGTCAAAATATATTTTGTTATATACGAATATAGATATATATATTCAAAATATATATATATTCTGAAGAAGAAGAAATTGCTTTAAATTTTTTAAATACTGTTTGAAAAAAAAAAAAAAAATGTGGTTGCACTAAAGTTTTTATTGTTGCAGAATGTTAGAGCTCAGGTACGTTTTTTGTTATAAATTAAGCCCTGTATGTATATATAGATAGATATGTATATCATATAAAAAGTTGCACTAAAGAATTCGGATATTTTTCTGCGTATAGATGGTAATTGCTGAAAATAGATTCACAAATGTGTCATACGTTTTCCAAATTATTTCTTAGACTCACCTTATTACAGAGTGAAATTTTGTTAGAGTATTCTGGATCTGTTGGAAAGTCTTTCATAATCTACATAAATGAATAAAATAAATAAAAAAAATACTATTCGAGAACTTGACTATAAAGGTATCACATATATGTTCCTTTTTTTTTTTTTTCTCCCTCTCTCTCTTTCTATTTTTTTTTTTTTTTTTTTTTTTTTTTTTTTTTTGCATTATCTGTAAAGCCTGGTTCTTTGTTCTACATTTTTTTTTTTCATTTTATATATATGATATAAATTTAATAAATTAATGGTATCGTTTATGGAAAGAAAAGGAAATATATATGTAAACTTAATCTAAGTAAGCAAAAAATAAAAAAGTAACAAAGTTTAAAAGCTTGGTAGTTAAATGTGTTTTGCTAATATACTTTGTTAAAGAAATTGGACAATTTGATTTTTTCTTAAGATGGTAATTAACGAAATTGTATATAAGCTTGAAATACGTGCAAGCCAGTGGACCACACTGGATTTGACCAGAGAAAAATGATACTATATGAATTGAAAACTTTTTTGCCATTGTAAAAAAAATAGCTACTCCATCACTTATAACAAGTAGGGGGCACAATAAATTTTAAACTAACTGTATAAATATGTTAGTTTTATTAAATTTTGTTAGTATACTAGCTATTTTCAAGTTTTCTGTCAATACCGATCGCTGTTTTTTTTTTTTTTTTTTTTTTTTTTGGTAAATAGCTTTAAAATTGTATACTTTGCATGATGTCACACCCGTCACAGCAGAAAAAAATTTCTTATACATTAAAATAATGAAAATTTATTATGAAAATTATGCATTAAGTTTAATCTGAATCTCTTTTATTAGAAAAAAATTGTTTTAATAACGAAAAATTAAAATATCCACAGGAATTGTAACAAATGTGTATGCTAGTGAAAACTCATGTCCGGAGAGGGTCACACCCGTCACAAGATTTTAATACATAAGTCCAGCCTTATAAGTGCACAACTAGATGCTTACTATAGAATATAATGTACAAGGCATTTACCATTCATTTATAGTGACATACAAAATAATTCGGTTACAGTACTACCTATGAATCATAATTGCTGAAAAGATATTTTCCATTGTATATGCGTTTTTATTTTCCAACGTTGGTGAAAAATATTTAGGAATTCAGTTTTTCAATACTTTAACTTACGTAAGTATACTCGTATTTTCATGTAAATTACAGTCGCCCCCATTTAAACGAATATCGGCGGTTCCAGAAATAATATTCGATTAAGCGTGGTATTTGATTAAACGAGGAATCATAGCTGTAATATTTAATGCGTACTAAAAAGGCAAATCATCTAAACCATCTTAAAACTATCTACGGTTTATTTAATTAACAACATAATAAATCGTTAATAGAATAACATAAACTAAAATAAATACGAAAGCTAATATAAAGTAAATACATATTAATTTAATGTCAGTAACATATTTTATATGGTTTACATCACACTCAATGCAGCTCGTTTAAATTGGGTCAAAACTTTGCTACTTCTAATTTATGTTACTTATACTGCCTTAAAAAAACCGTTTAAAGTGGTTTGTTTAAGTAAGTGAAATTTTAAAGGAGTAAATATCGGGTTATTTTCCGAATGAGTGCAAAATATCACAACTACCATCTCCAGTCTCGAAGTAACGGCGCATTGCCATTAACGCCCGATTAACAGCATGAAGTGCTGGTGGGGAGATCAAGGTGGGGGAATCATTTGACCTGTCCATTATATACCTGCCGGCCGCAATCATTGCAGGAAGAACTGGAAATTTGTTTTCAGCGTAAAGGAGCCGAAAACGACAAAAAGTGGAAGGAAATTCCAGTTGAAACGTGCTTTCCGCGCTTATTTTCAAACATCGGTCAGGCAGTGGTTATTCGATTAAGCGGGGACGTTCGTAAAAGGTGTTTGGTTTAAGCGGGGAAAATAGCATAGAACCAATAGAAAAAAATCGGTTCCGGAGGATTCTATTCGAAAAAGCGGGGCATTCGATTATCCGTGACCCGATTAAGTGGGGAGGACTGTATATAAGTATTCAGATTTACCATGGCATGTTCGGTATTGAAAATGAAATGTCTGGTATTTATAGTTCATTTACAGCGCACTCAAAATAATTCCATTACATTAGAATCTATGGGAAATAATCTTTTTAGTGTATTTTAATGATGTTATAATATTTTAACCCTCTGTCTACCAGAAGGGTCCAATGGACCCGACATGTACATTCAAAATATTTATTCAAACCAGAAATTTCTTCAAAACAAACTAAATGTATAAATCAGACAATAATAAGTTAAATAAACAAATTAAATAGTTTTAAGTAAAAATTCTGGTGTAGAATGTTTTTTATAAAACTTGAGTAAAATTTCCGGTAGTTCTAGGGTTAAACATACTGAAATGAATACATAACGTGGTAGAGCATTACAAGATGCCTACTATATAAAATAGGGTGTGCATAGCATTTATCATTCATTTACAAAGACACACAAGAGCAGTGTTGAATTCAAGGGGTGGCCCGGGGGGGGGGCATTCACCACGGAGCAGTGAGATGTCTCCTCCCGGAAGTTTTGGGATTTTGTGTTTTCAATAGTCAAAAAGTGAAATCCCCCCCCCCCCCCGGAGCCACATAAACCCCTCCCGGATAAAAGTGTCTGAATTCAACACTGCACAAGATAATTCAATTACAGTATTGTCTATGACAATTATTGCTGAACACAGAATTCTAAATCTAATTTAAGTATTAATCTTAGAATTCTGTGTTGCTGAAAATATACGTTTTCACCTTTAGCAGGCTTTTTTAAATCTTAACAAAGATTTGCAATATTCCTTTTTTTACAGAAATTCTAGAAATGATATGTAGAGCGCACAAAAGAACGGTCTATGGCTAAAATTCGTTTGCAATGTATTTTTATAATGCTGTAATGTAACGGAATTCTTAATTTAAATGAGATTAATATTCATTATTCAAAACCCTCCTCAAAAGGTTTTCCCCATAGGCAGTAATGTAACGGAATTCTTTTAAATGTCCCTGTAATGGAACTGCTTACGCACTTCATTTTCAATATCGAACATGCCATAGTGAATATCAATAACATATATCAATTTCATGACGATCTGACGGCATTTACGTGAGTTAGAGCTCAGACAGACGGCAGACATATCGAATACAAAAACACTTTTAAACTATGTTGGAAAATGCTAAAAAGCGTTATCGACAGATTTTTTCTCTCACATCTCCCGAGTAACTAACATTAAAATGAAAATGTTAATCTCTTCAAAGATTACGATCATTACATTTTTACAATCATTACATCAATTACATTTTTTCTATCTTAACCACTCTGGAGCATAAATAAATCTGCAAACTTGGCAAATTTTAATTTTGAATACCAGAAATTAATTTTTTAACACTTTTCAATGTAGTTGAAAAGTGATTATGCATTCGGCTTGTCTGTCTGCCATCTGTCGTAGCTCTAACTCGCGTAAATGTAGTCGAATCGTCATGAAACTAATATATGTCATTGATATTCACTGTGGAATGTTCGGTATTGAAAATGAAACGTGTAGCAGTTACACTTTTTTTACAGGGACACTAAAAAAAATTCCATTACATTACGGTCTAAGGAGAAAAATCTAACTCAGTCCAACCCTGCTGACACACACAGTAATAAAAAAGAAAAGTGCCCAGTGAAACTAATGGCATTGAGCTCACAGACTATTCACACTAATTGTATATTATACTCTTATTTCAAAGAATAATGCCTTTCGAAAAATAAATTAAGGGGGATTAGCCTCCTCCCTATTTCACATCTTTATACTTAACCAATGAGCCTCCAAATCTCATCAGGGAAACGCCTTATCAGAATAAATCGGTATACCAAATTTGAAGCAAATCGGATAGAAAAACCCACTTATCTAAATTAAGGGGATATTACCCCCCCCCCCCGATCCCCCCCCCTTTATACTTAAACAATGAATATCCAAATCTAATCAGGGAAGCGCTTTATCTTAATAAACCGGTATACCAAATTTGAAGCAAATCGGATAAGAAAACCCATTTTTCTAAATTAAGGGGTATTACCCCCCATCCCCCCGATCTATCTTCCCTTTATACTTAAACAATGAACCTCCAAATCTAATCAGGAAGCGCCTTATCAGAAATAACCGGTATACCAAAATTGAAACAAACCTGATAATTCTGCATGAAAAACCCATTTATCTAAGTTAAGGGGTGATTAGCCCCCCGCACCCCCTCCCCCCTTATACTTAACCAATGAAACCCAAAACTAATCAGGGAAGCGTCTTATCATAATAAACCGGTATACCAAATGTGAAGCAAATCGGATAAGAAAACACATTTTTCTAAATTAAGGGGGTAGTACCCCTCCGATCCCCACTTTATACTTAACCAATGAACCGCCTAAACTAATCAGGGAAGCGCTTTTTGAGAATGACCCTAGAAAATTTTTTTGAAGCAAATCGGATATTTCTATTAAGAGTTATCGCGTTACGTACGTGCGTACTTAAGTACATACATACATATGTACGTACATACAGAATCTGTGGGCCTGTGAGCTAAAAACTGAATATTTCACTTTTTAAAATTCTATAATTGAAATGGTGTATACTCAGGGGCTATACTTCTAAGTAACAAAATATTTTCTGAAATCCATAGCAAAATTTTTAAAAAAGTTACAGAAAAGGGGGGGGGATCCTCTATTTTTTCCCAGGTCGGTTTAAATCTGTTTTCGGTCGGGTCAATTTCAGGTTAAGTGTAGATTCCTGCAAGTTCGATTCAGTTAACGCAATTTTTCTAAAGTTAATTCAGTATTTTGTTCCTGATTAAAAACTATGATTATGATAATAAACATAAATGAGTGAATTGTTTTCTAAAGAGACTACTGTGTTTTTTCTGCCATCCTGTGACAAAATTTCCATTTTTTCGCGAGCCTCTGAAAAAATTCTCGTTTTTTCCGCGGCTTATTGACGAAATTCACGTTATTTCTAGCAGCTCTTTGACGAAATTAGCGCTAATTTGCGGCTTTTTGACGAAATTCGCGTTTTCTCTGCGACCCTTTGACGAAATTCGCTCTTTTGCGATCCTTTGACGAAATGCGCGTTTTTTCGAAAACACTTCGATGAAATTTGAGGATTTTAAGCAGCCTTTTGATAAAATTCTTTTTTTTCACGATCCTCCGATGAAATTCATGTCTTTTTGCGATCTTTTGACGAGATTTGCATTTTTCCACAGACCCTTGACGAAATTCGCGTTTCTTCTGCGACCTTTTGACGAAATTCTCATTTTTCCAGCGATCCTTTCACGTGATTTGCGTTTCTTCAGCAACCCTTTGACGAAATTCACGTTTTTCCGCACCCTTTCGACGAAAGTCTCATTTTTTATAGCAATCCTTTGACGAGATTTGCATTTTTCCCAAAATACTTTGACAAACTAGCGTATTTTAAGCTGCTTTTTGACAAAAATCTTTTTTCCACAAACTACCGACGAAATTTACGTTTGCATTCCCGATCCTTCGACGAAATTTGTGTTTTTTACGATGCCTTTTGACGAAATTCATGTTTTTTCTAGTGCTCCTTTGTCAAAATTCGCGTTTTTCCTCAGCCTTTTGACGAAATTCGTGTTTTTTAGGGTTTTGTTCATCTGACGAAACCCTATTCGTCTCACTCTTTTGTCTGTCTGTCTGTCCGTCACACAGTCCGTTCTCAGAAACTGTACATGTTAGTGACTTGAAATTTTGGGTACTTATAGCTGAACACCTCACATCAAAGAACAGTCATAATTTTTTTAAAAAGTCGGTAATTAACCGAATTATGGGCTAATTAACTTCTAAAATTAACCAATCAACCTTTTGAACGCAGCTACGAACGCACCTTCTCCAAATCAGTGGAGTTTCTCCTAAGGGTTGCCAGTAAAATCAGCGGATGTATGGTTACCACGAAGGAAATTAAGCAATAATTGAAGTGGACACTTAAAAAGCGAAATCGCATCTCCCAAAGTATTGGTCCTACAAATTCGTAAAAGGTACAGAAAGACGCGCAAAAAAATTCTACTTTATTTTGGTATAAAGTTCAAATTTCTGCGTTGGGTATAACGCAAAAAATCCACTAAAAATCGATCGATAAAAATTTAATTTCTGTATTTGAAAAGACAATGAAAAGAGATTTCATTTCAGCGGAAAGCAGGTGTTGTCATCTTTCAGACATATCGGCGCTGGAGAAATTTAAGCAGAGGATATTTTAATACGAAATTTAAACTTTTTAAATATTAAATTTTTAGATTAATTTGTTTTACATCCTGACGTAAAAATTTTCGCTGATTTCATACATACCCAGTTCAAACTCCTAGCTTAATTAGAAGCTGAGATATTAATTATTATTTCATTAATTGGATCATTGCTTTAAAACTTTCCTTTCAACGGGTTTTTAATCTCATCAGACATGACGACGCACTTGCGGTTTTTATTTTAATACGAAATTTAAACATTTTAAATATTAATTTTTTTGATAAAACTTTTTGACATCCGGACGGGAAATCTCTCGCAGATTTCATACATACCCAGTTCAAAGAGCTAACTTAATTAGAAGCTGATATATTAATTATTATTTAATTAATTTGTTTAATTTCTATATAATGCATAGATTAAAATGGAGGCACGTGCTTTTTTAACCACGTTTGAAAGGAATATTAAACGAAACCCTTTGTGCGATCTATGATCACACTTACCCACTTGTTCTAGAAGACCTAATACAAAATTCGCTTTTTTTCCCGCAACACTTTGGCGAAACTCGCATTTATTACGCGACTCTGACAAAATTTCCCTTTTTCCCGAACCTTTGACGGAATGAATGTTTTTACCGCGACCGTTTCGCGAAATTTGCGTTTTTACGCTACCCTTTGACGAAATTCGTTGTTTTTTCTAGCTGCCCTCTTACAAAATTGGAGGTTTTTGCCTCAGCCCTTTGACGAGATTCATGTATTTTTTAATATGTCCTTTGAAAAAATTCGCATTTTTTTCACAGCCCTTTGGCGAAATTCGCATTTCATCCGCGACCATTTGACAAAATTATCTTGTTTTCGCGATTCTTTGACGAAATTTGCGTTTTTTTCCGCGGCCCTTTGACGAAATAAGTGTTTTTCTTGGCGACAATTTGACAAAATTCGCGTTTTGCACCTGAGCATTTTGTAAAAATTCGTGTTTTTTCTACGACTGATTGACAAAATTTGCATTTTTTTCTCAGCCCTTTGGCGAAATTCGCATTTCTTCCGCCACTCTTTGACGAAATTTGAATTTTTCCGCGACCCTTTTACTAAATTCGCGTTTTTTTCCCTAGATACTTTGAAGAAATTAGTGTTTTTTAAGCAGCACTTTGATAAAATTCTTTTCTTTTTCCACGATCTTCCGACAAAATTCACGTTTTTTTAGCGATCCTTCGACGAAATTTGAGTTTTTTACACTGCCTTTTGACGAAATTCGTGTTTTTGATAGTGGTCCTTTGTCAAAATTCGCGTTCTCGTGCCGCAGCCTTTTGACGAAATTCGTGTTTTTTTATAGCGAACCTTTGACAAAGTTCGCGTTTTTTTCTGCAGCCCTTTTGTGAAATTCTCATTTTTCGTGATCTTTTGACGAAATTTGCGTTTTTGTACGGCCCTTTCACGAAATTCGCATTTTTCGCGATTTTTTGAAGAAATTTGCATTTTTCTGCGGCCATTTGACAAATGTTGCGTTTTTTTCGCATCCTTTTGACGAAATTCGCTATCTTTTCCTGATCTTTCGATAAAATTAGCTTTTTCTCTGCGGCCCCGCATTTTTTTCTAGCGGCCCTTCGACGAAGTTCGCATTTTCTCCGCAAGACTTTGACGAAAGCATAAGCAGTTTTTAATATCCTTACGATAGCATTTTTTAAGCAGCATTTTGACTAAAATATTTTTTTTTCACAATTCGCCGACAAAATTTCCGTTTTTTCGCGATCCTTTGACGAAATTTGCGTTTTATATCCGCGGTCCTTTGACGAAATTCGCTTTTTTTCTGCAGTCCTTTGGCGTAACTCTCGTTTTTCGCGGTGCTTTGACAATTTTTTTTCCTTGACCGTTTTACGAATTTTTCGTTTTTCCGCAGCCCTGTGACGAACTTCGCGTTTTTTCCGCGGCCCCTTCTAGAATTTTTCTACTTTTTTCCTGTCATGCGAAAAATTCGCTTTTCCATGATCCTTCGACGAAATTCGCGTTTTTCCGGCGATACTTAGACGAAATTAACTTTTAATTCAGCCTTTTAACGAAATTCACTTTTTTTATTGGGGTGGGGGGGGGGGGTATCATTTGAAGAAATTTACGGGTTTCCTGCGATACTTTGATTAAATTCGCTTTTTTGCGATCTTTTGACGAAATTCGTATTTTTTCCGAGTTACATTGACGAAAGTAGTGTTTTCTAAGCACCCCTTTGAAAAACTTCATTTTCTTCATGATCCTTCGACGAAATTCACATTATTTTCGCGATCCTTTGCTGAAATTCGCAGACCTTTGAAGAAATTCGTGTTTTTTCTAGTGGCCCTTTGGTAAAATTCCCGTTTTTCCCCGAGTCCTTCGGCAAAATTCACTTTTTTTTGCGATTCTTAAACAAAATTGTCTTTTCTCTGCAATCTTCGACGAAATTTCCGTTTTTTCCGCTATACTTCGACGAAGTTGCCGATTTTTTTTCTTCGGACGATTAACAAAACTCATTTTTTTCAGCGATCATCTGTCAAAAATCGCGTATTTTTTTATCCCGAATTTTCAGACTGAGGATCGATTTTAAAGTGTTTTTGGAACCGGAAGCCGTAAATTTTCGGATAATTCGGAACAGAATCATCTTTGCACATACTACTGAACAGAATCAAATAATTACTTTTATTTAAAAAGACATATTTTGCTCTCTGTTCCATAAATAAAATCCGCTACTTTAATGTTTTCAATCAAGGTCATAACTTGCTAGTCAGGATGTGTGTGCAGGGGGGGGGGGGGTCGTTTTGATTATTTTGGTAGGCTTAATCAAAAAGGGATTACCCATTCGGCTAAACAAGCTGAAGCCTCGGGTTTTGGAAGGAAAAGGGCCCGGTGCTAAGATTTTCTTTCAATTTTTTTTCTTTTTTTTAACCATTTGGGAAAATGGTTATTATCCTCTGTCAGGGTAGGAAATCAAAAACATATCTGAAGCGTTTATTGGTTGAATCCGCATTTTATTCGTTTTCTGATAGGTCTATACAGTAATCTGTATTCTCCCTTTACTTTCAACTGAGATGGATACTTCTGTTGCCACTATGACAAAAAAGTAATAAAAACTATAAAAAAAAATAAATCAGAAAGAAATTGAGATACAGCTTTCAAACAAATTGCATTTAAAAGTACATTTTTTTCTCTATACTACAGTGTAAAAAGTAATATTGTGGAATGTTTAGAATTTAAGAATGAAATTTCATTTAAAATTGGTCCAGGAATATTAATGTTTAATCCATGGCGTACGTAAGGAATGACCAACTCCGCAGAAGTTTAAAAATGTACAGTACCGAAAAATGTAATCCATGGTGTACGTAATGTAGGATCAACTCCGTGCGATTTTTTACGTCTTAAATGTTAGTCTTCGATAGAATCATTTTCCAAATGGTCGTTGTAATTTGTTAAATTCCATTTTATTCTTCTTCTTCTTTTTTTTTTTTTTTTTTTTTTTTGCAGATTCTTGGAATTTTTCGGCTACCAGTTTGTGATTAATTTATTACAGAGGTGACTTTTATTATCGTTTAAACTGCTGATGAAACATTCTTCCAATTGTAAAAAAAGAGTATAAATCAAGCTTTTGTTTTTATAAGGGGCTGTATATATATATTTAAATATGAATTTTTTTGTATGGCCCCTGGTCCCTAATACCTTATATTTACAGAAATGTTGTTCTACATCTAGGAAGGAAATAAAAAAAATTCCCACTTGTCATATTATGACACTTTCAGCTTTATGAAATTTCAATGTTTTTTAACTACACTAAAAGTATTTCTTTCCTTTTTTAGTACCAGAAAACACTGAAATATATCATTTTGAAGGAAGGGAGAGCGTGCCCAAAGAAAACTAGCCTAGGGGTAAGAAGGTAGTTCAAGGGTGATTCTGAGTAAAATATATATATATATTTCTGAAATTCACAGCAAATTTTCTGAAAGGTACAGCGGAAGGGGGGGGGGGGGTGTGGAGGGAGGAAATCCACGCGATCCCTTGACGAATTTTGAGTTTTTCGAGATCTTTTGACGAGATTTCCGGTTCTTTCGGGATCTTTTGAGGAAATTTGCCTTTTTTCGCGATTTTTTCGAAATTTGCGTCTTTTTCTCGATCCTTTGACGAAATTCACGTTTTTTCTACAAACAATGGACAAAATTAATTTTTTCGACGACCATTTGCCGAAATTCGTGATATTTTTTATGTCCGAATTTTCAGATTGATGATCGAATTTTATAAACTTTCGAAAATGAATGCCTTAAATTTTCGGAAAATTCGGAACAGAATCGCCACTAGGTAGTTTATCCGCAACCCTCCCCCCCTTTCCGTCCGCGCACACACTATAATAATAATCAAATACAGAAACTCCTGAATAACGGACACGTCGGGAGAGTGTAATTTGTTCGCTATTGGGAAGTGACTGCTATTGAGAAGTAAAAATAAACAGATATATAATTGTTAGGCATAGGGGAAAATGTACTTTAATAGAAGTGTCCGTTATCAGGGAGGGCCTGTCATAGAAGTTTAACTATACTTACAGAAGTAGAGGACAAGTTCACTTGCCATAAAACCTTTGATTAAAAAATAATTATTATTTTTATTGTAATACAAATGCTGATTAGAAATTACTGACAGGCTTTTTAAAAAATACCAACGAGCCTTTGCCTGGTAAAAAACTTACATTAAAAATAAATAAACAAATAAATTCCTATTCAAATTGCAAACTTAAATGATAATGGAATAATTGAGTATCCATTTTCTTGTAGCAACAGTTCGAGTATACTACATACATTCCATACAGAAAACAAATAGAGCAAAAGCATCAATCAATCAATCTTCAGCGCGTCCTATGAAACCCCGTCCTAACAAAAGGGTTGCCGAAATTAACCGGTAACTTTAAATCGCCGAAATCTCGCCAACATGTAATCTCGTTAATATCATGATAAAACACCGATAAATTGACTAAATCTCCGAAATATAGTTGCTGTTGATAAAAGATATTGAAGCTTGGTACTAACCTGAATTTTCGAGACCGAAATTAAATTTTTTGGAGCCTATTTACCAGCATTTAAAATTGAAAACGTACAGGAAAGATGTTATATGGAATATTATTTTTACTTCTGAAAGGCAGATGGCAGCACCAGCAAAAGCTAATTTCAATAATTCGGAAATGTGAACAGGATTGATTTTACTAGATCTAGCTAAAAAAATTGAAGATTATTAATTATTTGCTGAATATATAACAAAATAAAACATGTTAAATGAAAATTTAGATATTATATTTCACTAAATGCCAGTTGTAAAGAATATGTATCAATCTTTTAATTACGAAAATGAGAAGTAAAAATCCATAGTCAAAAACTGGAGGGTACCCGTCCCCCTTAAGGACATTTTGGAGGTAGTTAGTCCGTTTGTCCCCTTAGTTCTTTTTTTTTAGGCGAAAACCTTGTCAACTCCACTAACTGACGAACTCATATCATCTTCTCTTTATGACCTAAGAAATTCTTTATCTTCTTATGATATGCTAGTCATGCCCATCACATTTTTCCAGGATATGTCGAATAACTTGACGTCGTCACCTTTCCAAATTGGCTATTTTATATTTGCTTTATCCGTGTTTCTCGATTTCTCTTTACTCAGGTTTCGTTATTCTTTGTACATCTTCTGTAAACAAGCACTGATATTCTCCTCCGTCTTAACAGGAATATTTGCTTTCTTCTACACTTCCTGTAGTTTAGGACTGGCAGATTTAGCGGAATCTGAAAGTTCTTTTTTAATTTCCTTGTGACGTAAATAAAATTAAGAATACTTGTTCCTTTGCAGGGAGTCCAGCTAATAAAAACTCATCTCTAGAAACTTTCCTGGTCACCACATTCCTCATAAGGTTCCCATTTTAAAGTTCAATTACCTTCAAACGATGAAAGAAACACGTGAGAAGCCCAATAGTACAAAGTACTTCAATATTAGAAATTTCACTAATTTGAGATAAAAGTGATCAAAGTGTGCAACCTCTAAATATTATCCGATCTTCTTGAAATTTGGCATACATAACTTTTACATCACTCAGACTCGAGGCTCAAGCAAAGTCATATGAAAATCACATCTTTGGATAAATGAAACACCCTAATGTGCAGTATATAAGTACAAGTCTGCCTTTGGCGTGACGCGCTGCACATGCGCAAAAATGCTCGCTCAGTTGAACTATCACATGACAGGTCGAAGTTTTTTCTTTCATAAATTTAATATTATTTGGCTTTTTCAGCATTATTAAAAATTAAAAAAATTATACTGTCTATATTAAGAGCTAGATACAGTTTATTTCGGGGGTGTCATATTGTTTTGGTCATATTACACACAGAAGATAAACACAGTGATTTGAGGCTAAAAGTTATGTCTGGTGATCCGTCTTATGAATTGCCAGGGGTTAAACACGAAGATTGGGAAAGTAGCATATTAAGTTGTAGCTACTTCTTTGAAAAAAATAAAAAAAAGTATCATAAATATTAAAATGCAAAACTATTTCTGTAAGATCAGAACTCAAATTCGAGACATGTATTGGAGACATTCGTATGCGTCAAATGTTTTTCGAACCTCTTCAATTTAGAAGGGAGCAAAGACAGTTCCCGCTGGCGTAGCGGGTTAACGCAGCACTTTAAAGCTTTGAATTTTTGTAGAGGACGCAGGTTCGAACCCAAGCATGGCAAAATGTGTAATATTTTTGTCGATAATTCGTTTCAATAATGACATATTTTATTAGGAAGAGAAGTTATAGGATTTTTATTTTTTTATTATTATTATTTGAATGCTTTATAATTAAATAAAATTTAACACTCAATAATATTTTGAAAAAGTAATGATTTTATATTTAAAATATTTAAGCTAAAATATTTTACATGTAATTATCAATTAGATAAATTGAGCTGATCTAAAATTTTTGTTATATTTTCTGACCATTATCAAGAATATATATGTGTGTGTGTGTCAGAAAAAAAAGTTTGGCAATCATTTGCGTAAAAAATAAAGCGGAAAGAAAAAATAATATTCGTATAAGAGCTATAAAAAAATTACCTTGATATCTGTTAATTAAAGCGTTCAAAAAGGATGTTATTTTAACAACCCAGCTTTCAGAATATAATGCGGACGCCAATTATTTATGAACTTAAAATGTACATAAAGAAGTCAATTAACTTCTCAAAACAAAAATAATTTATTTACCGGTAAAGCTTTTTACCTTCTTCCATAAAAATATTCAAACAACAATAATCAGTATGATTTCTGATTCACGTTACATCATATATAAAAGGTATCACGAGAATAAAGATGAGAGGATAATAAAAATAAATAATAAACATGGACAATAGATTTAACATCCTCCCACCTTTTGATTATATATTATAATCAAAACTTCACATTAAATAAATACAACATTTACATAAACATCATAAATCGAGTCTTTCTGGAACCCTTATCATTCTACCAGATCTCGTCTTTTTAATTTGTGATTCGTCTTTTGCAGGCTCAATCTGATTTTCATTCAAAGTTGGTTTAGGAAAATTGTTTTCAGTAAAATCCACTGATAACACTTCCAGAGGGTAAATTCTTTGAATAGGCCGAATCATCTGCGAATGAGACGTTTGTAACTTCAAAAGACGAACTTTTCCGTCTTTGCCCCGAATGAGCTCTGTAACCCGTCCTAAGGGCCAATTGATTCTTTTCTTGTTATCTGCTCCCACCAAGACTATATCTCCTATAGCAATTGAACGTTGCAATCTTCTCCCATTTGGTCGTTGGATAAGGAGACCCACATATTCTAATCTAAATCGATTTCTGAGCTCTTTTTGCAGTTCTCTTCTAGTGAGAGAACATTCCTCAACCACATTCATGAATATCATTCACTGGTAAACCACATTCATGAATATCTTTCAGAAACATGTCCGGTGATATGGGTTTGATGGACTCTTTCTCAGACATGTAAGTTAGTGGTCGCGAATTTATAATACTTTCGCAGTCAGCTAATACAGTTATCATCTCTTCATAGTTCAAACAGGTTTTTCCTAAGACTCTTTTTAATAGATCTTTCATCAATCTGATGAGCCTCTCCCACCATCCGCCCCACCAAGCAGCAGTCGGAGGGTTGAATTTCCATTTGAAAGAATTTATTGCTCCATACTTCTGTATGCGATTCCAGTTCAATCTTTTTAAAAAATTGGATGCACCAACAAAATTGGAACCGTTGTCGCAATATATAACAGAACATCTTCCTCTACGAGATACAAATCTTCGCAAAGCCATTAAAAATGACTCTGTAGAAGCTGAAGTCACAAGCTCCAAATGCACAGCTCTGTAGATGGCACATGTAAGTAAGATAACCCAACTCTTCTGTTTATTTTTAAGAAACAAAGGGCCAGCCAGATCAATGCCGATAATCTGAAATACAGCTGCATCTTTCACTCGATTTTCTGGCAGAGAAACTGGAGAAGATTCTAAATTCTTCGAATTAAATCTTTTACAAATGGTACATTTTGATAGAACAGAGCTCACAGTTCTTCTTCCATTCAAAATCCAGTATTTTTCTCTAAGCAAATTCAGAAGAATCTGAGGACCTGCATGACAATTTTTGAGGTGGTAATGTAAAATTAATCGTTTGACAACTTCATGATTTGAAGGAACAACCATAGGTGTGAGGAAATCCATATTGTCTTGTCTATACGTAATCTTAGTCTTTACACGTATTATGTCTTGTTCATCCTTAAACGTCTCCAGAGTTTTCAATCTTCCTCACTTTCATGTGAAAAACATTCCTTTTGTATCATCCACATTATCTTCGTTTCTGCTCTCTTAAATTCAAGATTCATCAATTCTTCTTTGATCTGTTCCTTTGGATTAGAAGAATTATATCTGAAACGAAGTATCCAACCAACAAGACGTACGATTTTCTCATAACTGGAAAAATACTGGTAGTACCAGCTTTTCTCTGGACTTTCATCAACATTTACCAGTAATTTTGTAGACTTCAATTTTTCTTTTTCAATTTCTTCTTCGTTTATTTCTTGGCACTTGAAATCCATATATTTATAATATTCTTTAGAATCTTTAAGTCAAGATGGACCCTCCCACCATTTGAGAGATACCAGCTGTCTTGCTTTACATCCTCTAGATGGCAGATCTGCTGGATTCATTTCACCAGGTATATGTTTCCATAAAACAGGATCAGTCAAATTTTTTATTTCTTGAACTCTGTTTCTAACAAAAACAGACCAGTTTTCTTTCCTGGATATCCATGCAAGCACTGTTGTGGAATCGCTCCAAAAATATCTTTCCATATCTTCCCAGCCCATAGCGTCAGATACTGATTTAGCCAATCTAGCACCAATCAAAGCAGCTAAAAGTTCCATTCTAGGTATAGTTCCACATTTTAAAGGACCTATGCGGGATTTCGCTGCAAGAAGGAATAACTCTACATGATCTTTAGTTGCTATCCTCAAAAATATAACAGCAGCATACGCATACTGACTTGCATCACAAAATGTGTGAAGAGTACAACCTTTTAAATTATCTGGGGTGAACTGAATATATCTAGGAATCTGAATTTCTTGTAAACAATTTAATTCATGAAACCATTCAATAAATTCATTTTTTATATCACTAGTAACTTCTTCATCCCACGTGATTCCTTCTTTCCATGTTTTCTGTAACATCATCTTGGGACATATCATAACTGGAGCAGTAAAACCAATTGGATCAAAAACTTTATGTGCAACCGATAACATGATTCTTTTTGTTATTTTTTCTATATTTATATCTTTCGTCCAGCTTACGTTAACTTTTAAAACGTCTAGAAGTCTGTTCCATTGTAATCCCAGTACAGCAGTTTCTTCGCTATTTTCGACATTGTGTCTTTCTTCTGTCTGTTCCCATCCTCTCAACTCAAATCCACCTTTAGCCATAAGAGATTTAGAATCAGTTATAAACCTTTCCAGTTCTTCCTGTGTGTGGACACTAGCAACGACATTGTCAACATAAAAGCTTCTCAGCAATTGCTGTTTAAGATTGGGGTCGTATTCTTCATCGTTTTTAATGTGATATTCTATGACGGAACCGAGAAGAAAAGGAGAGCTTTTGACTCCAAACACCACTCTAGTATGTCGAAACATTCTAATATTTCTTTCTTCTGGATTACTCCACCACAAGAAACGCAAATAGTCCCGATCTTCTTTACGAATAGCTATTTGTAAAAATGTTTTCTTGATATCAGCTACAACACCAAATTTATTTTTTCTAAATCGTAAGAGAATGTCAGGAATTAATTCAATAAGATTTGGCCCACAATGCAAACATTGATTCAAAGATGGATGGTTCTGCATTCTAGCTGAAGCGTCAAACACTGGACGAATGGGAGTTGTACTGCTCTCTTTTATTACTGGTCGATGAGGTAAATAATTTCCATAAAGGTTCATTTCAGCCTGTGGAATTTCCTCTATAATTTGATCATCAAGCCACCCTAAAAGCACTTTTTCATACCTTTGATAAATGTTATCGGAAAGCAACTTGTTTGTAACGTTACTCAATCTTTTCTTGGCTAAACTCAAATTATCAGGTACAGGTGGTGTATCTTCTGACCATGGCAAAGAAACTTCATAACGATTATCTTCATTCATTTTTACTGTCTGTAAAAAATGCTCTTTAACCTGACGATCAATCTCCATTTTAGATTGTTTTTCAATCGGATCATTTATTCCAAGCAAATCCAATTTCCATAAATCAGCAATCTCTGCTTCCTTTACAAACATAGACGTAACTGACAAAGCTAAATTTTCTTTAGACGCATTATCATGAGGCACTTTTCCCATTAAGGTCCAACCTAAAAATGTTTCCAGTGCTACTAATCCCGACGAGAGTATTTCTCTACGACCTGTCAGTAATTTTCCCATTACATCAGCTCCAATCAATATTTGAATAGATTCTGGAGATTCACCAACATCCGTCAAATTGATGCCTTTTTTCGATAATTCTTTAAACCAGGATCCTTTTCCTACAGGCATAAGATTTTCACATATAATGTTTTGATCCAAAACTTCAAAATTACATTTAAAATTTTCTTTCTAATCGCTTAATCTTACCTTGTAGTAACGATGATTATAATCCTTTGTTATGACTCCGCCAAAAAGGGAATGAGAAACTTTTTCTTCTCGAAGAGGTAAATACTTCATTTCTTCGGCTAAATGTTTTAAAATATACGATCTCTGAGAACCTGAGTCCAAAATTAGTCTAACATCTTTCTTTTTGTTTTCGGAAAATATTTTTGCCTTGAGCGTCTGAAGAAACACTTTAGGATTTCTATTGAAATTGGCCATATTTACTTCTTTTCCAGACGACTTTTCTGCGTCTTCCTCTTTCTTTTCATTCAGCTTATTCTTATCGAGCGTTTGACACATTACAGACGCATGTCTTTTATCACAAAAGAAACACTTCAAGATTAGTCTACATTGCTTCGTTGTGTGACCTGTTTCCAAACATGAAAAACAACATCTTTTGTCCTTCAATATATTCTGCTTTTCATTAAAACTCATCTTCCGTGCCGAAAAGCATTCTGAACTCAGATGTCTTCCTTTGCAAAAAACGCAATTTTTACTTAAATCTGGTCTTGAAAAAGTTGATAATAAAGTAGCAGCAATTGGTAAATGTTTATTAACATCGTTATAACTTTTGTTTTTTCTAAAACTCGCGTCATCTTTTCTCGCTAAACCAAAACCTGTCACTGCCAAATTAATTCTTTCATCTCCTTCAACTTCAGATTTGAGAAACGCCATTAAATTATCTAGGCGCTCTTTTGCATCAGAACTAACAGAATTCGTATGTGTTCGATTCCACGCTTTCAAAAATTCAGCAGTAAAACAAGATTCTACCATTGGATATAATATTGAAGCACATTTATCCGTTGTGACACCTAACGTCTCAAGAGCTCGTAAATACAACTCAAGTTTATCATACAATGATGTAATAGAAAATTTTCCTTTTGATTGCACAGAAATAATTAATTTTAATAATTCTCGCACATACACTTCAACTAAAAGATCTTCCCTACCGAAACGAGCTTTAAGACTCTCTATAGCTTTGGCATAGTTAGCGCCAGTTGGCGGAAAACTATCAACAACTTCTCGCGCTCTAGATCCAGTGACAGTTGCTTGGATCAAATACTGGAATTTATTTCCTGGCGCAATATCTTGATCATTGTGAATCTGTTCGAATTGACTCCAAAATGGCAACCATTCCTTTAAATCACCATCAAATTGGCGAAATTCCAACTTGGGCAACGTAAATTTCTTTTTTGAATTATTAGTTTCGTAATCATTGGAAATGTACTCACCTTGCATTTGTCCCTGTGACTGGATTTTTGCTAATTCTAATTGATGATTTAATTCCAACTTTTTTAACTCTACTTCTTGATCCAACTTCTCCTTTTCTAACTTCTTAGCCTCTTTTTCCTTTCTCTCAGCAACAGCGTTGGATAAAATTTCTTGTACAAAAGCGGGATCCTGTTTACATTCATTACTATTCAAAATAATTTCCTTTAGTGTCCCAATCGTATACTCTTGCGGGATTGTTTCTCCAAGCTCTTCTACCACGAACTTTAAGTCGACCTTTTTAAAATTTTTAACGGCTTGAAACATTTTGCTTCAAATAAATTTTGTAAAATGTCCTGTCGCGTCGAACGTCACAATGTTAATTAAAGCGTTCAAAAAGGATGTTATTTTAATAACCCAGCTTTCAGAATATAATGCGGACGCCAATTATGTATTTATGAACTTAAAATGTACATAAAGAAGTCAATTAACTTCTCAAAACAAAAATAATTTATTTACCGGTAAAGCTTTTTACCTTCTTCCATAAAAATATTCAAACAACAATAATCAGTATGATTTCTGATTCACGTTACATCATATATAAAAGGTATCACGAGAATAAAGATGAGAGGATAATAAAAATAAATAATAAACATGGACAATAGATTTAACAATATCCAGGTTTAATATTTAAAAAATGTAAAATAAAATTCAAGCAATAAAAATATATTTTATAAATCGTTAGCTGCATCAAGTTTCAAATTTAGGTTTTTAGAGAATGGGATAGATAAAAATAAAATTCATGGCAGCTTTTAATGGCCATGTAGTTTTAATAAATAAATAAAAATAGGTATTGTTATTTAAAAAAATGAAATCGTAGTAAGTAAAAATAAATTCTCTACCCGGTGTTTTTAGGTAAATTTCTGATAAAAAGCAAGCATAATTAGTTGCAAATTATAAACTTAAAATTCTTTCACTTCATTGAATTGGTTTAGATTGGCAGCACCATCCATCGCCTTAAAGAAATAAGAATCTCTTATGCAATATAGAAATTCGCCATTCAATAACTAATTTAAAAGCAACTAATTAAAAATTCAAGAATTTTTCTAATAAAACATTCAAGTTATTTACCGTCAAATCTTGACAGGAACTAACTAGTATATATTTATTCTTTCGTTTTTACTATTTTAAAGACAGAACTGCTGTAAAATTTTGCATGAGAGCCTTTTTCTTTCCAGGTTAAATTGTTATATTTTAGTTTAGGAGCGAAGTTATTTGGGTTACTAGTTCATTAAGCTGTACTTTTCCAGTTCGTCACCAATCACATTCCCACCTCTAGCCTCCCTCCCCATCCGAATCAGGGGCCCCGCTAAGGTGGGGGGGCCAGGGGGGAGCCTCCCCCACCAAACATTCGCGAATGTTATTACACTTGGCAAATTTACAAACTTAGTTGGCAAATTTGTTTAAAACTTTTAAAACTACAATATATTTTCTATTTCTGATAGACTTGGCAAAAATTACAAAACTAATTGGGAATATTAATAAACTTTTAACAAATAAGAACTATATTACATTTTCTAACTGTGATAAGTTGTCAAAATTATAAAAAGAGTTGGCAAATACTGAAATTTGACTTGGCAATTTAAGGTTCTCTCCCCCACCAATAAAAAGTCTTAGCGACGGCGCTGATCCCAATTTTCTTAATTATGGTCCGATTTCGATGGGGCCTTTTTTTTTTACATTCTTTCCGAGTCATTTGCTTATTAACTAAACACTGATATTATATCTGCAGCTCTTGGTGAGCACTATTTATGAATAATAATAACAAATTTCGGCTGTTTTCCAGTTTAAATTTATCATTGTTGGTTTAAAGCCACGTTACTCAAGGTTATCGTTAGTTAAATGGCATTTCACAAGTTTGTCAAACTGTTTGTGTAAATTGTATTTTAAAAATTCCAGTTGTGTACAACCCAAACTTACTAATTTATGATACATGGAAAAGCAGATTCAAAGATGAAGTTTATTGGCCAGTAGAGTTCCAGGAAAGTTTAGAGAACTGCCAATGAGATATTTAATAAATGTAATGTGAAAACATGCAATATCTTATTAAATAACTTATTGGCTGTTCTCTAAACTTTCCTGAAATTCGACTAGCCAATAAACTTGATCTTTAAATCCGCTTACATGGCCAATTTTCTGTAATTCTATTAGCGAATAAACTTTATCATTGAATGCCCTTCTCCTACATATATTTCAGCAAAGTTCTTTTCCCAGCAAGCGTATTTCGCACTGATGACGGTATGATATGGCTACCAAAACTAGTTTGCAACAAGAAATAAAGTGTTTTGGTGCTTTAAACATTATTTTTATCTATTTATACGTCATAAGAATATTATCCACATAGCATTTAAAAAAGAGAGAATGTAAATGTACTCATTAATTCATTTTATTTAAACAAAAGGAAAATAAAGATACTGGATAAAAGTATTCACACACAGTAGAAGATCGTTATAATGTAAACCTAAAATCACGAGGTTGTGTGTTATCACATAATTTTGAATTATACAAATCACATTTCACATATCATTAAACTTGCCTTGTAAACAACCTACTACTTGTTACATTACCTACTTAGGGCCTGTACATATATATAATGTTATCAACTTTTTGGTAATTTTGGACAGCCCCCACCCCCTTACGATATCACACATTATCATCCCCTACCCCTCCATAATATTGTTATCAATGTCTAAAAATTTGATTGTTTGTTCTTTTGTGATATACAAATATGGTTACATTTATTTTTTGCATACTTTATAGACTCAAGCAAAGAGAAATCAATAAAATACCCCTTTACATATGAAATAATTTGATATCAAATAACACTAAAAGTATTATCTAACAGTTTTGTGTTACATAATGCATTAAACAGTAATAATGCCTTCTAGCACTCGTCCCCAGACAGGATGGGGCAGAAAAAAATTCTTATCAACAAAACAGGTGGACAAAATTTTTTCTGTTTTATTTACTAGTAAATACAAATGTCATTTCAAACATACTTCATACATAGTTTGTTGAACAGCAGATTACATATGCATACACTTATGACAGAAGAATAGGAATGCCAAATGTTGAGGGCATTCCATATTTTGGAATTAAATAATTTTATAATCATTTAATGTCTTTAATAATAACTTTGTATTTTCATAAAAATAGATAAGAGATTTAAAATAAATAGCACCTTCTTTTGATGTAAAGACCAAGCTACAAATAAAAACAGAAAATTTTGGCTGGATCAAACAGGATAACAATATCAAAAGACAAATCCACTTTCCCCCTAGAGATATCTTATCACATCATGTGCCACCCCCCCCCCTCCCCCCTAAAATGATAATGTTATATATGTATAGCCCCTTATCTATAACAACAAAAAAAAAATTAAAGTGTGTTTCAACTTTTTGGGGACATTTGCATATAGAATCAATTTACGTTACAAGCAATAAAATTGATATTAAAGGTAACATTTGCAGGCTACTTTTAAATTTTCTTTCTCTTTAGATCTCAAGTACAATTCGATTTAAATATTTCAGGTTTAATTGTCTTTCGACAACAGCTATTCGGTCTGGTTTGGATTGAGTTATGACCGACAGTTGAAATGGAAATCACAGTATATATCAAGAAGATTAACATTTTAAAAATTATGTACTTCAAATTGAAGTGAAACCTTGATAACTCAACACCCAACAGGGAGAACACAGAACTTCTCAAGTTAATCTATTCCCATCTGCCATTACTTTTTCTTCAATTGCTTACTTGAAACTCATGTTTTAGGATGCAAAAATCTTACTACTGACTAATCAGAAAAAAATAAGCAAAAAAAGAAAACTAGCTTTATTAGTTTAAAATGTATAAAATGATCTAAAAATACACCATCATCAGGGATGTAATAAGATACTGATAACTGATAAGATAGCAAAAAAAGTACAACTGACAAGAATGTTATTCTAAAAGGAAAAATCCATCATTTTATTCTTCAGAATGGAGGATATTTGCAAAATTTTGCTGTTTTACATCTAAAAATATATTATTTCATTAGTGTAGTCAACCAAAGGTTCAAAGTTTTTATATAATATATTTCCTTGTGCTTTATCAAGAAATAGGTAATTAATTTTTTTTTCTTTTGCAGTGTATAACAATGTTAAAATTACTTCTAATTGGGATGACAGAGAATTCAGACACCCAATCTAAGACCGGCATAACACACTAAACATTTAAACGTAAGTCACATTTGGAAGCTGTCATTGAATTTGAAAAGGACTAAAATATGGGTAAACGTGATATATTTTCTTAATGCAAATAGATATTTTGAAAGTAAAAAAAATTATATCCTATCATATATTGCACTGATGACTGTACGCTTTGGCTACTGAAACTAATTTGGAACAAGAAATAAAGTGTTCTGGTGCTTTAAGTGTTCTTTTCATCTATTTATAAGTCATAAGAATATTCTCTACATTGCATTTTTAAAAAAGATAATGTAAATTAAAAATTAATTTGTTTATTCAAACAAAACAAAAATAAAGATATTTGAAAACAATATTTACACACAGAAGATCTTTATAATGCAAACCTAAAAACACGAAGTTGTGTGTTAATACAGAACTTTGCATTGTATAGATCACATTTCACATATCATTAAATTTGACTTGTCAACAACCTACTACTTGTTACACTACCCACTTAGGGTCTGTACATATATAATGTTATCAACTTTTTGGTAATTTTGGACTCCCCACTTACGATATCGTACATCCCCACCCTCCGTAACATTGTTATCAATGTCTAAAAATTCATTTTTTTTCTTTCGTTTGGAGTGATATACAAGAGTGGTTCAATAATTATTGTCCCGACAGTGTATAAAATATTTGTACTGCGGTGGTTGATGTGGAATATTGAAATCTAATGTCTTAGATGCCAATATGCTCAATTTCAGAACCATAGCTGCTAAATTAACATATCTGTTTTCGTTTTAGGTGTGAGAAGTGGCACCTAGCTTGAAAGGGGGCGGAGGTTGGGGGGAGGGGGAAAGGCTGGTTTGCAGCTTATGAGGCCAGACCTGAAGTCGTTCTGTGATAGATTTGTGACAGTGGATGAGACGTGGCTACATCACTATGATCCCGAGTCCAACCGACAGTAGCCACATCTCATTTACTGTCACACCTCAAATCCCCTTTCAAGCTAGGTGTGACCTCTCACACCAAAAACAAAAATAGGTTAACATAGCAGCTACAGTTCTAAAACTGAGCATATAGGCATTTAAGACATTAGGATTCAATATTCCACATCAACCATCACAGTACGAATATTTTATACACACTTGGGACAATAATTATTGAACCACCTTTGTACAAATGTGGATACATTTATTTTTCGCATATTTTATAGATTAAAAAAAGATAATTCAATAAAATATAACTTTATAACATCACTTTATATATGAAATAACTTTATATCAAATAACATGCATACATCAAATGAATGCATTCAATAGTAATAATGACTTCTAGCACTTGCCCCAGTACAAGATAGGGCAGAATATAAAACAGGTGAACAACATTTTTTCTCTTTTAATTGCTAGTAGGGGAGATGGGGGCACATGTGAACAGGGGTCAGATGTGAACACAGTTTTTCAATAGTTATGATAAGTTTTTTTATTTGAAAAAAAAATACCAAAGATGGCAGCACCTGTAGACATATGGTAAAAATTTTTTGAAGCTTTTCGACATTTTGCTTGTCTTCAGTAGCCAAAACACTGTTTGTAGATGTCAAATGTAAAATGTCGGTTTCAACTTTGGTAAGTGATAAAGTTTATTTATTTAGTTAGTTATTTGAATTTTAATGTTTTAACATATACTATGACTACTAATGAATATTTTGGATAAAATTGTTTTGTTCCCTAAAATTGATAAATGTTAATTATTTATCAATTTAACTCTAGCAGCCATCCGGGGCACTTGTGAACAGACTAGTTGGGCAGATATGAACAGTTCACAAAAATCAAAAACTTTCTCTGTTGGGCGAATAGAAAGAACTGATAAAGATAAAATGTATGTTAAATTCCTGAGAATGAATCTCAGATCCAATTCATATAATTTCCCTGAAATAGTAGACATTTCTGCCATACAAAAAAGTGATATTGTATTGAAACTTCCACTTCCACATTTGTCAGGAAGTACACAAAGAGCAAGAAGCTCATTTGAGTTCAATTATAATTTAAATAAATTCAATGTTTCCTAAAATGCAATAAGTGTTATGTACTATTTTAGTAAACGGTTTAAAACAATATTTTGTTATGCATTGTTAATACAAAGAGTATTATGACAAACAACTTCGTAATTTTTTTTCTTTTCATTTGTCTCAAACCCTCAGTGATGGCTTACTTCCATCTCTCAAACAACAGCTATGAATAGGATAATTTGAATTGGGATGGATATCAGTAACATTTTTAAAATGTATAATTTTCAAATTGATAACTAATATAATTCTTGGGTATGGTATCAGAACAGTTTTATATATATTCAGTTTCCTTTTAAAATCTTTTGTTTAAACATATCACTCAGAAACTAGAAAAAAAAATATTTTTTTTTCTTTATGGTGAATTTAACTGATAATATAAGTAATGGATATGATAACAAATTAATAACAGGATTAAAAGCATGTCAAAGGATATTTTTTCCTTGTGTTCACATGTGCCCCACGAGTGTTCACAACTACCCCGCTGATGGGGCATATGTGAACAATTTTTTGAATTTATAAAACTATTAAAAAATGTAAGAAAAACTATACAGGTGATTTTTTAAAAAAATGACCATGTGTAAAAGAAAGTTCTGTTTACTATACTGACTAGTTTTTATTTATAAGAATTAATCCAATTATGAGAAAAACCTATATTTATGCGAACTGTTCACATGTGCCCCCATCTCCCCTAAATACAAGTGTAATTTCAAACATACTTTGCATATGGTTTGTCGAACAGCAGATTATATATGTATACACTTATGACAGAAGAATAGGAATGCCAAACGTTAGTGTATTCCACATTGTGGAATTAAATAATTTTATTATCAATTAATGATTTAAATAATAAATTTGTATTTTCATAAAAATAGATAATAGACTTAAACAAAAAATAGCACACTCTTTTGATGTAAAGACTAAGCTACAAATAAAAAGAGAAAATTTGGGTTGAATAAAAAATGATAATTATATAAAAAGACAAATTCCCCTTCTCCCTAGACATATCTTATGATATCATGTGCCAGACACCCCTCCCCCCTAAAATGATAACGTTATATATGTAGAGCCCCTTATCTATAACAGGAAAAAATTAAAGTGTGTTTCCACATTTTGTATATAGAATCAATTTACCTTACAAGTGATAAAATTGATGTTAAACATAACATTTGCAGGGTACTTTTAATTTTCTTTCTCTTCAGATCTCAGGTACAATTCGATTTAAATATTTCAGATTTTTCTGTTGGATTGTTAAAATGGAAATCACAAGATTAACATTTTAAAAATTACGTACTTTAATATGCTGTGAAATCTCGATAAATAGACATCACACAGGGATAAAAAAACTTGTCAAGTTAATCTATTCCCTTCAGCAATTATTTTTTCTTAAATCACTTGCTTGATACTCATGTTTTACGATGCAAAAGTCATACTATTGACTAAACAAAAGAAAAAGAAAACTAGCTTTATTAGATTAAAATGATGTAAAAATGCATCCATCACCAGGGATGTAATAAGATAATGATAACTGATAAGACATACAAAACAAAGGTACAACTTACAAGAATATTTTCTTCAAAATGAAAAATCCATCATTTTATTCTTCAGAAAGGAGGATATTTGCAAAATCTTCCTGTTGTAAATTTAAACAAAATAAATATCTTATTAGTGTGATCAGCCAGAAGTTTAATGTTTCTATATACTAATATGTTTCTGTATGCTTTACCAAGAAATATGTTATTAAAATATCCTATTTTTTGCTGTGTATAGCAATGTTAAAATTACTTCTAATTGAGATGGCAGTAAATTCATACATTGAATCTAAGGCCGGCATAGCACATTCAACATTTAAACCTAAGTCACATTTGGAAGCTCTCATTGAATTTGTAAAGGACTAAAACATGGGTGAGCCACACATGGGGTATATATTTTCTTAATGCAAATAGATATTTTGAAAGTAAAAAAACTACATCTTATCATTCTTCTGTTATTCAGATAAGTGTTATGCTCCAGGAAACTTTATCAATTTCTTAAAATACTGACACAGTTAATAATCTGATTAAAATGTATAATAAATTTCAATATCTTAAATTTCTCTGCAACTCCTTTTAAGTTTGAGATATAGAAGTTGCTGTACTTCTTCATGCTGTATTAGAATGTTCAAACTTGCCCAGAAAAATATACACTCATCCAGCTTCTTAACTTTTTTCTTTTTCATTAGCTATGAAATGCGAAGAGAAAGATTTGCATTTTGAATTCGAAAAGTTATTTTAAACAGTATCATAGCATGAGATGGTTGCAGCATCATCTATCAGTGATATTTAGAAATAAACAAAAGAAGCACAATGAAGAAATTTTTGTCCTTATGCAAATATAACCTCACCATTATGACAGCTGTTGAGCTAAAAATAGCAGGTTTAAAGATATTTTATCTTTTCCAAACAGTTCAACTCCCCCACTTAAAAGCAGGGGTTGGGAGGGTAACTCCCCTCCTGGGAAAACTTTAATTTCAAGCTCTGATGTAGAAAGAAATATAGTTTTTATGAATTATATTTCAATATATTTAAAATCTTTTAATGATGTGTGAAACATGTTTGTAATTTATTGTTCTCAGATGGCATTATATAAAAAAATAAATAAACATACACCGTAACTAAAAGCATATCTAGAGCCGAATATCCGTATCTGGCAGGAAAAGGAACTTCGGATAACCAATACCTGGAAAAATCAATATCCAGTTCATACTTAAAAATTATAGCTACTTGATGTTTCAATTTCCTTTTAAAACCATCCTCAGGAGTTAATTTTCTAAAATGTAAATTGGCAAAAATTATTTGAACATTACATAATTGAAGACATATCCAAACTGAAAAAAGTAACAGAAATTTCATAAAAACATTTAAAATAACCCCAGAGGTGCTATCTCCTATCCAAAAACGAATTTAAACAAAATTACTAGAAATATTATGCAAAAATTAAAGTCCTTTCAAAATAGTCAGCCAAACTTCTGGAACAGTAAACGAAATAATGTTGTTGGATATTTCTTGACTTCCTAAACAAATCTCCAAAGATTCTCAGAAAACTGCTTTAAACGGAGGGATCTGTTTTGAAAGAATCCTGGTATTGTCAAAGTCAATAAATGCAATACTTCCTTTAACGAAGGTTCTTGACAATGCAGTGGAGAGTTTATTATACTTTAAATCATTATAAAAAGGATTTAAAGTATAATAAACAAAACTCTTTCAAACTTTTCAAAGAGACGACGTTTTGTCATCACAAAATATCAAGAATCTGTACTATGTCAATAAGTTTAAAGGGTATTTTATAAACTCCAGAGAAAAATGTAGGTGGAACAGGATTCGTTTTTCTACTCATATTTTAAACAAAGTCCTTGCAAATATGTATAACGTTTCCAGTAATTTTGTAATAATTCATTTTTGGATAAGAGATGGAGCTACTGAGGTTATTTTAAAAGTTTTTATGAAATTTTAGGACTTTTTTTCAGTTTGAATATGTCTTTGATTATGTAACACGTAAATAGTTTTTTGCCAATTTACATTTCAGAAAATTAACTCCTAAGGATGATTTAAAAAATAAATTGAAACGTTGGGTATATAATTAAAATTTTTGTCATTTTAATTGTTATGTCAAAGTGTGTGTATACAATAATGCATATGCTGGATAGCAACATATTGTTTTTTTTTTTTTTTCGCATCATATAATTTATTTGATATAAAGAAGCCATTTATCTCTTTTTTCAGACAAACAAAAGTAACTAGTACAGCAGACTGTAAAATCCGCCACCGTAAAATCTGCAAACACCTAAAATCCACACATCATTTCAGAGGTAAAACAGTGAAACATACACTTAAGATGTTGGGGGAAAAATTCAAGATTTTAAAAATTTTTACTTGATTGTGTATGCATTTTAATATGTAATTCTGGTTAATTATGATTAAATTTGCACTTTCCCCTAAAGGAAGTATAAATTTATTTCTCAAAAAATTTAAATAGAGCTGATGGGCAATTCCATGCGGAGAGTCACACACGTAACGCAGGCTTTAATTTGCATTTATTCAATTATTTATTATATTTTAATGTTAATTCTGATTTTAGGTGGTATGGTAAATAAGTTATTAACATATTTTTTAGTTTAAATGTGTATAAGTAAAAATCACAGAAATATATCATTTAATTTCATACTCAAAATGTGCTTTTTTTCTGAAGTAGAAAAAAAGCACATTTTGAGTAATGAAATTAAATGATATACTTCTGTGAGTTTCATTGCCACACATTTAAATTTAAAAATATGCTAATAACTTATTCACCATACCATTTAAAATCAGAATTAACATTAAAATTTAATAAATAATTGAATAAATGCAAATTACAGCCTGCGTTACGTGTGTGACACTCTCCATGGAATCGCCCTGATATCAGTGGCAATCACAATCTTTTTACCAATACATTTATGTATTAATATTTTAATAGCTTTTCTAATTATTAAATATGGCTAAACATGAAATAAAACTGTTATATATTTTAAGACTTTGATGTCAATTATTATTAGTGCAGCTTTACGAGGCAAGTTTTATTGAATAATTAAATATATATACCATAATTTTCGGCCTATAATCCGCAGATTATCTGTGAAAAAACCTCAAAATTTTTAAGTGCGGATTATCTACCGGTGCGGACTATCTGCTGAAAACTTTTTTAAGCAGAAGCTCAGGGCAGACATCCAGTTTCTACCGGCAGTCATAAAATAAAAATGTAAAAAGCTATCAAACGATTGTCTGCTATCGACCATTCGTGGAGTTGCTTGTGATTGGTTCACATCTGATGTGAACGTGCTAGTGGGAGTGGCTTCCAATTATAATTTTATTTTTTTTTTAGCCTTTTGGCAACATGTTTTTATGAAGAACAAAGCATTTTTCAACTCATCCCTTTCAAAAACTGCAACCTCAATCATTTATGAAATAGCTCCGCCCAAAATTACGGCAGTTTTACTAATTACAATGATTGATATTACGATGCAGCCAATGGGAATCCACCACACAATAATCGAATGAATCATTATCGTATCGTAATTTCGCAGTTTTACTGCTGCCCTCTATGGATAGAATAATAAAATACAATTATGTCCTTGTAATGTATATTAAAAACCAAAACATATTTAATGGTATATCACGTTGAAAGTTATAATAATGTCTAAGAGAAAACCTGTTATTTAACACTGCAGAATTTAAACAGGACGTTATTTAAAATGCGGAAGATGATTTAAAAACAGCAATTATAACAGAATTATCTGTATTCACAAGACATTCAACGTTTTAGATATAAGATTCAATGAAAAAAAATATTTGTATTTTATAACTTGTAATTATTTTATTATAATTATTTTCAATTATTTTATTACAATTATCATTTAAATAGAGCAACTAAATAAATAGGGAGTTGGTTTATTAGTAGTACTTTGGAATGTTGAAAGCAATGAGTAATTGTCGTATAGTCCGGCATATAATCCGTGGATTATACGCCGATGCGGATTATCTGCTGAAATATTTTTATAAGGGCTAAAAATTGCAGCTGCGGATTATAGGCCGGAAATTACGGTATATATCATCATTGTTATGCATTATAAATTATTTACTTGACCTTTACTTTTAATATTAAAAAAAATAGAAATTTTCTTGACATTTATTAGTTTAGTTTATAATTTTACTTAGTTATTTTACTTTACTGTAAACATTCACTATAATTTCGAGATATTCCAATTACTATTTAATAAATGTAAACAAAATAGTGACCTGAAATCCACAAAATTCGAAAACCTGCACAACCTCTGGTCCCAAGCAATGTGGATTTAAGGGAGTGTACTGTATATAAAAAAACATTAAGATATATATAAATAAGATATTTAGATATTTGTATATAAATTTTTTGCACATATAAGCAAGCATAATGTTCATTAGATTTGTTTACCTAGCTGTTTCATCATTTGGTCACAAATCTCACTTTCTGAAGCCGAATTGTGCCAACCTCTTTTAAAATGCCAAGGCCCCTATAGTGAAAAAGTACCATAATTTTATCAAATTCATCAATATTAATGCAATTCAACTATAAAAAAAGAGATAAAAGAAGGAAAAAGTGAGGACATATCGATAAACAATCTATGTCATAAAACAGAATAATTAAACTCTACAGCTGAACACAGACAATTCTAGAAATTGACATTAAGAAAGTCACTGTGACTTTTCCGTCTGAAAAATGATTGAGTTTATTTTGATTCAGTAAGCATTAGGCTTGTTTAGGGAATATTTTGTAATAGATTTTTAGATTTAGATAAGAGCAATTTGCTTTGTTATTTGGTAATAAACTGTAAATATGTTTACTTTTGATTTATTTTATGTCAGTGTGATACATCTAGATTAAAAGGGTTCATTCCTTAAATTTGAAGAATTTATTTCGAATGTTTGTATGATTTAGTTAGAAAGTTATCCAAGTTTTTAGGTTTAATTCAGCTGTTGCATATTGAAGTTAATTGGATCATCAAACACCCAATGCAAGCTAGGTTCAATTAAACCCAGGATTGCTGGCTTTTAACCAGGCCAAAAAAGGACGGCTTTAATTGAAAACAGCCAGTTTTTATTTTTCAAAAGTTGGTTTACAGGTAATTCATATTAAATTCAAATTAATTTTTTTTAATATACTTATAAATATTTTCCACTAAAAAAATAAGTTTTTATTAAATTTTGTCATAAGTCTTTATAACCGCTAGAAGAGAACTGTGAAGGCATTATGTTTGTAAAAAAATATATAAACATTGAAAAGAATATAAATTAGATTCCAAAGTGGTGATTTAAAATTCTATATTACATAGCTCCACACATACTACTCATTCAGGGTTCCTACCCAATTCTGGTAAAAAAATTCCCTGACTTTTCCAGGTTTTCCCTGACTTTATTCAAAAATTTCCCTGACCTTTCTCAGTAAAAATTCGGCTTTTAAAAAACCCTCCACAATGGACTTTAATTTAGATAAATGCTAGAAAAAAGTATGTGCTGTATGAATTTCCGATTTTTTAATTATTTTTCTAGTTGTATGTTATCTAATGTTATATAGTTAGCAGTTATAGTTTATAATTGTATATAAAATCTTTAGATTGGATGAATAATTAATTCAAAATTTTCTCATTTACGACGATAACAGAAATTCTGATGGAAAAGTAGTTTATCAAAAATTCCCTGAACTTTTCAAATATTTAAAAAATTCCCTGACTTTTTGCCTAAATTTTCGAATTCCCTGACCCGTAAGAATCCAGTCATATTAAAGATTATATTTAATAGAACAATGGCAAAATGCAACTCATCAAATTGAAACATTCTTACATGTCCATATAGAAAGATAAAGTCATAGAATGAACAATGCTGACAGAGAAATTAGGAAGGATATAATATTTGATGAGAGTAGTACATAAGTGTATAAAATACAGAGATCAATTAAACAAAACGAGAATGTTCTCCAAATTAAATTTGTTGAATTAAAATTTTGGAAAGCTTGTTGCTATTTAAAAGAGTGCATATTCTTGCATAAATTCATTATACATTTTTTAATAGTGATAAATCATGTTATTATATGACTTTACGTATGATTTTAAATTTTTACAAGAAATAAAATAAGACTTGCATATTAATAGCTCTTAAAATAAGTTAAGTAATAAAAATGTAACTGTGCAACCATTGTCTTCTTTAATTATATAAAGCAGTAAAAGTGAAAAAAATGGGGGAGGATTAAAGGTCAGTGTAAACCAGATAAAGCAATTGGTATGGCCCTTTTAAAATTTTGCTGACCTAATTGCAGTTCTTACAGCAAATCACTAGCAGCTCCATTCATGGGTTATTCCAATTTATTAGGGGAGAATGGCTAACCTTGGGACACTTTTTTTCTTTCTTTTTCTTTTTTTTTTTTTTTTATATTGATCAATTGCCAAAATTTTACCTGGCATTCATTCTTTTAATCTTTGCCTACATTATTAAATAGCTTTTGATCTTATATCCATTACAGAAATTAAAAATATATATTTATTAAACTTGTGCCCCTAATTAAATATCATTAAAACTAATTAAAAATCACTTAAAAATGTGCACTTTATAATTAAAATGCTTCACTGTATAAAAGACAATTTTGGGCAAAAAAAGTCACTTAAAATGAATAAAAACCACCAGAGTGGCTTTTTAAAATTATAGACAGCTTTCATGCTACCCTGCCTGGTTTAATCTGATTTTTAAAAAGGAATATTTTTGCAATTTAAAACAAAAACTATATTTGAATATAAATGGTTATCAATATTTTTTTTTTACTACAAGCCTAAAACTTCTGTTACAGATTATTACACTATTACTATTATTTTTAAAAAAAGAGTTAACTTGAAATTACATTTTTTCTGGAAATTATGTTAATTGAGAAAACAGGCATGAGAATAAACAATCGTTCAAACTAATTATGAGGTATCATTACCACCAAATAAATATTTTGATTGTTTTTGATACAAGATTTAATAGATTGAAAATAGTAGTTACAATAACCAAAATATGAGATAACAATGCCTACTAAGAATTTTTGGCACTTATGTATCCTCTGGGCCAGGTAGATAGATCGTCAAAAATGATGGTATGATTGCCAATCCTGTTGTGAATAGTCAATATTATTCCAAAATGATATAAGTCGGTAAGGCTGCTACCATTCCTTTTAGTGCTGCAGTAGCAGCCTTACCGACTTATATAAGTGAGAGATGCCAAGCTGGGCATCGTCCTTGTGGCTTAGTGGTAGAGCCTTGGAGATCTATTCCAGGGGACCGAGTTCGATTCCCGGCTTGGAGATTTTTCACTAAGTTGGTTTACGTCTTGTTAGCAATGTGATAATTCACATTGTTAATATTCAATAATTTTAAGCATAATTTCACTACTGAAAAGTAGATGAAAAATTAATTAAAATTGTACTGTATTTTTCAACCTATAAACCGCGGTGGCATATAATCCGCAGCTGCAATTTTTAGTGCTTATAAAAAAAATTTCATCAGATAATCCGCATCGGCCTATAATAATACGCGAACTATATGAGGATTACTCATTGTTTTAAACATTCCAAAGTACTACTAATAAACCACCTCCCTATTTATTTAGTTGCTCTATTTAAATGATAATTATAATAAAACTAGAAAGGTAGCCCGTCAAAAATGACGGAAATTTAGATATAAATATATATACAACTCATGTGCAAGAATATGAGTTTTCTCGCTTGTTCCGCAGTGATAGGTGAAAATAACACATTTTAAGAACGAAACACATTTATGAAAAATTGTGTACAGTAGAAGACCACTAATCTGCACAGTTTGGTTCCAAGTGTTATGCAGATTTGGGGCTTTTTGCGGTCATGCCAATTCAATCTTTGTTTACATTTTTTTAAATTCATATATTGGACAATTTAGATTGTTAAACCTTAAAAATAAATAAATTACACACTTTAAGTAAGGTAAAAACTATTAAATTATCGTATACGATTTCATGAAATGATATTATATGTGTGTGTGCTTTATGATCTTGGTTACGACGTTGGCGAAATTGGCTGAAACTTGTCATAATCCTAATAGTGTGGGCCGCTATAACAAAAAAGTAACCAGTTTTTTGTAAAATTTCTGATATAAAGTAGTTTTCAAAAACTTGTGTAAAATTGCAGGCCGTTCTCATGTTATGTCAGTCCTAAGAATAATATTTCTAACACTGAAGAGTTTCCATGTATATGTGGAATTTAGAAAAGCTTCTCCAAAAGAAAGGTCCTGAAATGACATTGTAATTTCTCTAATTTCAAAGTTTAATCGGGCCCTGATGTTGTTTACCGAAATCTAATAAATACAGTTATTTTGAATATTACAACAGAATTAAACTGTTAAACTTATTTAGCTTAAACCCGCAGTTACTTCCCGATGTTATTTTTTACTATTAAGAAAGAAAATTAGGTACTTCTTAGTTATCCCGTCGACCAATTTCGCCAAATTATGTAAATCGCTAAACCACTCGCCAAATTATACACATTGACATAATTTTTTATTTTAAATAACGAAAGAACAAATAAATTAGCAAAACATTAATAAAAATACAAATAAAACGTCGAATTAATGGTTTTATTGGCCATTATTGGCATTTAATCTTACAATTAATTAATTAATAGCAACCATTATTGGCAATTAATCTTGCAATTTGGCGACAGTAATTTGGTAGACGGGATAACTAAGAAGTACCGAAAATTATTTAAATTTTTCAAACCATGAATTTATAATTTTTTTCCGTCTTTCATAACTAAATAATGAAAAAAATATGCTTTTGTTCTGAGCTCATAAATATGACAATAAAATAATGTAACTAAGAGACATTGCAAAATTAAATCTTTGTGATTTCAAACCATAAGCAAACGATACCGCCACCATTTTACCTACTATGACGTCATTAGAATATTGTCCATTGATTGTTGGTGAACTTACTTTGTGAAGGATTACCTCAATGATTTAATATTTTTGACGTTTCACGATGAATGAATCACTTGTGTTTGTTTAGGTTTATGGAATGAGATATTAAGCTGTGAACCTAATTTCAACTGAAATTATCCAAGGATATATGTATTTTTAATTGAAATTAAAAACAATGCTTTGATCTCGAAATAAAAAGTTTTAGTTTGTATAATTGGTTATTTCTGTTAATTATTTATTTAGGTACTTTCCCATAATAGAGCATTTAAAAAAAAAGCTTGACGCAATTTGGGCATCAGAAAGTGAGATATGTTGCCAAAATATATAAACAGCTATGGAAACAAATCTAATGAACTTTTATTTTTGTTTATATATGCACTTATATACATAGAAAAAATAGTTTCTAAATATATATAATATTTTTTTATATACAAATTACGGCACAGATTTCAGATATGAACCGGGATACCTAACTGGCGCCAATATGGTGTTATTTTGCCTGCTATGGTAACCCGGCTATTGTTTTTTACTTATTAATAAATTGTTTATTTACTTTTATTTTCTGTTTTTAATTATATAAACTGTTTTGTTCTATAACTATTTTCCAAACTTTTATTTATTTATAGTTATTTCCTTTTCAAAATGATAGCAAATAATTTAAAAATATATAAGTAACTGGTATTCGAAAGAGAGATTACTGCCAAATTGGCGTCAGAGAAAAACATGCCAACTCCGATGCGTATATGACATCTGTGCAAAAATTACTTCTGTTTCTTTATAAAAATGGGTAAATAGCTTTTTTTTATATTAAATAAATTGCATACATATGGAAAAAATTGCTTGTGAGTATGAAGCAGTAAATAGGTTGTCAGAAAATACGTTGGCAAACTTCTTTCTCGCCAAGAAACTTTTCTCCGAAGTATTGTACATAAGCAATGATTGCTAGAAATGCATTTTTAATTATGATATGCGCTTTTATGTTTCACTACATTTATGCATACTATACTCTGTGTATAAATGCTACAGTTCATATGCAGGGCTACACAAAAGAATTCGTAAGGGTTACTGAGTATGAGAGTAAATTGCTTAAAGGGGGTTTTTAAAGGAGTTATGCATTTTTACGCTGAACTGCATTTAGTTTACTAAGAAATGTTTGTAGAATATAGATAAAATGATATACATGGTCACGCAAAGAATTGGATACATAACCGTCTATGGATGATAGGTACAGATGTCATATTCGCCCCATATTGGCGCGATTTTTTTCGGTCGCCAATATCATATAGGCAACGGGTACTTAACTTGCGCCAAAGGGCTTGATGTGGTAACCCGGATTATGTTGATTATGCTGTTGATGTTTTCGCCAAATTGGCAACCGAAAAAAATCGCGCCAATATGGGGCGAATATGACATCTGTTGCGGATGATAATATCTGGAAATGTGATTTCAGTAGTTTTAAGAGTATTTTAAATTAAATTTTAGCTAAATAGTAGCATGTAATAACGGTACTATTGGCTATGGACGGTAACTGCTGAAATCAATTTTTAAAAAATTTTATGCGTCTTCTAAAATGTTTACTTAGTTATCTTATTTACCTTATTTCCCCAAAAAACGAAGTTTTGTTAAAGCATTCAGGATGTGTTGGAAAGTGTTTCATATTCTATGCTTAACGCATGATTTTTCTTTCTTCTTTAGTCTTATACTGCTTTATAGAAACTTTGGCACAGTTGTCATCTGCGCCAATTTGGCGAAAACATGAACAGCATAAACAACAACATCCGGGTTACCATATCAAGCAAAATAACGACACTTTGGCGCCAGTTAAGTACCCGTTGTGTATATGGCATTGGCGTCAGAAAAAAATCGCGCCAATATGGGGCGTATATGAAATCTGTGCCAAAACTTTAATATTTAATGTTTAAACTCTTCGCTCCAACCCCCTTGCATATAGTACAAACTATAACACAGCTAGCGCAAAATAATAGACAGTTTGGTACTGTTCCACTGTAGGGGCTTTGGCATTTTTTATTTTTAAAGCTTGGTGTAATTTGGGCATCAGAAAGTGAGATTTGGGTACTATTCCGTTATACGGATACCATTGTCGCCAAGCGTAATAGTGGGCGCAAAATGAAAATCACGTGAATTGAAGCATTTGAAAAATAAAAGAAAAAACATGTCGATACTAAAGTGAGCATTTAAAAAATATAACATTTGAAAATTCCAGACTTTTACGAACTATTTCATTAAATCACAAATATATAATTAAAATAAGTGAACAAATAAGTGTTATAAAATAAAGCAATAAAATAAAACTCATATTAAACTGCTAGCATAAAATTACAAATGTCTTTTAGCATTTTGAAATAATTGGCGCATTAGCATACATTTTGGCATGGTGTCCGTATAACGGGAAAATATTGAGATTTGTTGTCAAATCATATAAACAGCTATGAAAACAAACTTGATGAGCGTTTTTGTTTGTTTTATATGTTTATTTTATATGTATATTATTGATGTTTTTATGTACAAATTACATCTGTTTCTGTATAAAATTAGAGAAACGGCTTTTTTATGTTAAATAAATCGCATAAATATCGAAAAAAAAAAATGCGTGTGTATATAAAATGAAACAGTGGATAGGTTCCCGGAAAATATGTTGCCAAATTTCCTTTTTCGCCAAGGCACATATACTGGAAAAGTACCTAAAGCACATTAAAATCGCACAGTTAGGAGCTCACACAGTACAGCGTCGTCTATTGGCAGTTATTTTATTAGTAGCATCGGGAGGAAGATGTAAAGATGTACTTTAAATTCTCACTCATAGATTTTGAAAAAATATCTTAAAAGAGCGGAGTTTAAATTAAATTTCGGAGACCTCCTTTATGAAAGATAAATGGTTTTAAACGGGAATTTCGCCAAATTAGCCAGCTATCACAAAGTTGGCTAACATTTGGCACTACTGTGGTAACCCTGCATTAGTATCTTTTAACAATTACTCATTTCAATGAGGCGGTCCTACCGGAATCGTGAGGGACACACAGAGACTTGGATTTTATATAAATAGATAATTGAAAAAAAATAATATAAAATAATTACAAGTTAAAAGTACAAATACTTTTTTGTCATTGAATCTTATATCTAAAACGTAGACTGTCTTGAGAATACTGATAATTCTATAATAATTGCTGCTTTTAAATCATTTTCCACTTTTATAATAATGGTCAGTTTACATTCTGTAGTGTTAAATAACACGTTTTCTGTTAGACATTATTTATTATAATGCATTGCAATTTTTGAAAGAGATGAGTTAAGAAACGCTTTGCTCTTCATAAAAACATGTTGCCAAAGAGCTAAAAATTATAACATAAAAATCAGAAGCCACTCCCACTAGTACGTTTACGTCATACGTGAACGAATCACGAGCAACACCGTGAACGGTCGATAGTAAACAATCGCATGATAGCGGTTTACATTTTTATTTTGACTGCCGGTAGAAACAGGATATCTGGCATGAACTTCTGCTTAAAAAAATGTCAGCAGATAATGCGCACTTAAAATTTTTGAGGTTTTTTAACAGATAATCCGCGGATTATAGGCCGTAAAATACGGTATATTCACCGATGCTGGGTTCATTTGCGTCTCATGTTACGCCGCTAGATTGTGTGCTCATGAAGACCTTTCCATCTAGTGCTGCAGTAGCAGCCTTACCGACTTATATAAGTGAGAGATGCCAAGCTGGGCATCGTCCTTGTGGCTTACTGGTAGAGTACTGGAGATCTATTCCAGGGGCCTGGGTTTGATTCCCGGCTTGGACATTTTTTACTAAGTTGGTTTACGCCTTGTTAGCAATGTCATAATTCACATCTTTAATATTCAATAATTTCACTGCTGAAAAGTAGTTGAAAAATTAATTAAAATTGTATATTCACCGATGCTGGGTTCATTTGCGTCTCATGTTACGCCACTAGATTGTGTGCTCATGAAGACCTTTCCATCTAGTGCTGCGGTATCAGCCTTACCGACTTATATAAGTGAGAGATGCCAAGCTGGGCATCGTCCTTGTGGCTTAGTAGTAGAGCACTGGAGATCTATTCCAGGGGACCGGGTTCGATTCCTGTCTTGGACATTTTTCACTAAGTTGGTTTATGCCTTGTTAGCAATGTGATAATTCACATCTTTAATATTCAATAATTTCAAGCATAATTTCACGGCTGAAAAGTACAGTAGACTCCCTTAAATCCGCGACCCTAAAATCCGCGAACGCCTAAAATTCGCGTATTTTTTCGGATGTAAACAATGAAATTTACAGTTAAGTTGCAGGAACAAAATTCAAGATGGCGCCGAAATCAGCGACTACCGCAATGTTTTTTTTACTACATTTTTTGTTAATCATTCTCTTTTGCCTATTACAGCTGATTTATTACTAAATAAATTTACATTACTTTTGATTTTGATATAAATTAGCATATCTATATCAAAAATTCCAGGGTTCGAAATGGAAAAATCCACGAACCAAAACGCTATTTTAAAATTATTGTTTGCGGAATTTTTTTTTTTAATAATAGACAAATTTATTTCTAAACATACAAAGCAGTATAAGAAAAGCATTCAGAACTCTAAATAACAATGAAAAAAGTTACAGTGAGCGCAATAAGCTATATATACTGATAATAGCATTAACACTGTTCTCCTTGCTATCACTAGATGGCAGCATATGACTTTTGAAATCGAATTGAATCGATTTCATTCCTAATATTTTAATATTTTTATTTTACATGATTATTTTAATAATTACTTATTTTTAAACTAATAAATTATTTTAATATTTTACTTATTTGAATGTTTCACTTTATTGTAAGCATTCATTATAATTTCCCTTGCTTAACTACCAATCAAATTAATGTTTCAAAAATGTAAACAAATCAATGACCAGAAATCCACAAAATTCTAAAATCCACACAACCTCTGGTCCCAAGCTGTGCGGATTTGAGGGAGTCTACTGTAGTTGAAAAATTAATGAAAAAGAATATACATATTTCCACAATTCTGGTTTTTAATTTTTCTGATAAAAATTTCAGCTTCAAAACAATACTCTTCTATACAACTGTGGTGTATTTGACTGTAACCGCGACTAGCGCGAAAGAAAAATAGAATGTTTTTGTGCTTAAGCGGCAGTTGTATGCTATGCCGAATCTGTGTTTCCTGTGATCGTCTGCTGTAAAATGTGTTCGTTATTAAATACTTGTTTAAGCAAGATGTATATATTATTCTTGTAGATATATCTCTCCACGCAATGATATTTAAGTCCATAAAAATATGCGACAGCTGGCGACGAGGTGTTTGTAACTAAAAGTTTCGAAGTCATTACGACCACGGACAACGCCGATGGATAATTAGCTGCTGAAGACTGCCCAAGGTAAAAAAAAAAAATTCTTTTGTATTTATTTTTTAAAGAAGGATAAAAATGGAGCAGCTCGTTCAAAGTTTAATCGAACAGAATAAAGCCTTAATGGAAACTTTAGCCACTTTTGCCGGCCCGAAAACCCACGAACCTAAAGTTTCGGTTCAATTTGAAAAGTTCGATGATACAAATGAAGCTTTTGATGCTTTTATAGAACGCTTCGAAGCATTCATGGACATTCAAAATGTTCCGGATGGCAAACGTGGGAAAGTTTTTATTTCTAGTTTGTCAGCAAAATTATACAATTTGTTGAAAAACCTGCTAGCTCCTGACAGTCCTTCAGATAAAGATTTCCTTACCCTAAAAAATACGTTAAAAGCTCACCTCACTCCGACGCCGCTTATAATTCCTAGTAGGCATGTATTTTTAAATCGTAAGCAACGAGAGGGGGAAAGTGTCAGTGCTTTTATGGCTGAACTTCGCTCCTTAGCAATTCCTTGTCAGTATAAACAAGAAATGTTAAATACGATGTTAAGGGATGTTTTTGTAAGCGGGTTAAGGGATAGAGCAATATTAGATAGACTTTTCGAGGAAGATGATATAGATATCGAGAATACCTTAAAAATTGCTTTAGCTATGGAGAAAGCTATGAAAGGGGCAAATGAGATAATGGGGAAATCTTTAGAAATTAAGGAATTTAGCGTGGGAAAAAATAAAGAGCAGTCAAAATGTGTTTCGCAAAGGAAAAACCTTGGAAAACAAAATCATTCGGGAAAGAAGGAAAAAACAAATTGCACACGGTGTACGGCAACTAATCACGATAAGCATTCCTGCAGATTTAAATTAGCTAAGTGTCATTTTTGTCAAAAAATTGGGCACATTCAAAAAGCCTGTTTTGCCGCAAACAAAGGGTTAAAAGCAAACACGGTAAAACAAAAGCAGGTAGATACTCTGTATTCTAGTGAAAATGTTATCCCAATGTATTCTTTTGATTTGAACTCGCTAAAAGAGGAGGAGCAAAGAAAACCTCCTATTATGTTAACACTAATTGTTGAAAATAAACCTGTAAGTATGGAACTGGATACTGGAGGGGCCGTCTCGGTAATGAGCGTTAAAAAATTTCGTGAGATTTCGAAGAAAAAAATTAAGCCCTCAAAAGTAGTTTTTAAAACATATAAAGGTGAAATAATTGTACCTTTGGGATTTGTTACTGTTGATGTTGAATACAAAAATCAAAAATTCAAATTAAATTTGTACATTGTTAAGGAAAATTTGGATACAATTTTTGGCCGTGAATGGCTATATAGTATCAATTTGGATTGGAATTCTATCAAAGCAGTGAGAACATCTTGTGAATATGATTTGAATAAATTGTTAGAAGAGTATAAAGAACTTTTCGACGATCAGTTAGGTGAAATTAATAATTATGAAGTAAAGTTGGAACTTAAATCCGATGTAATACCAAAATTTTGTAGAGCCAGACCCGTACCTTTTTCTTTAAAAGATAGGGTTGAAGAAGAAATTGATAGGCTTGAAAGGGAAGGTATCATAGAGAGGGTAGAATCCTCGGATTGGGCAACACCAGTTGCCCCGGTTGAAAAAACTGATGGGTCAATACGCCTATGTGCAGATTACTCTGTTACCGTAAACCAAAATATAATGATACAACAACATCCTTTACCAAAATTAGAGGAAATATTTTCAAGCTTAAATGGGGGTAAACATTTTTCAAAAATTGATTTTAAGCATGCATATTTGCAAATGAAAGTGCATCCCGATAGTCAAAAACTCTTAACTATAAATACTCATAAAGGGTTATATGTATGTAAAAGACTTATGTATGGTCTAAATTCTGCCCCAGCTATTTGGCAAAGATATATTGATGGTCTTTTCCAGGGGATGGAAGGTATTAAAGTTTTTATGGATGATGTTAGAGTGACTGGATCAGATGATAATTTACATTTAGAGGCCTTAAGAAAATTTTTTCAGAAATGTAAAGATCATGGGCTGAAATTAAATTTGGGTAAGAGTAAATTTTTTCAAAAAGAAATAAAATTTTTAGGGCACAAAATTGATGAAAACGGTTTACATAAAACTGATGAGAAGATTTCTGCGATTTCGAAAGCTCCTAGACCTACAAACGTACAAGAAGTACAGAGTTTTTTAGGGCTTGTTAACTTTTATGGAAAATTTTGCCCTAATTTGGCTACAATAGCGAATCCTTTGTATAAATTAACACAGAAAGATGTTAAATGGGTTTGGTCAAAGGATTGTCAGGAAGCTTTTGAAAAAATTAAAAATGAAATTTGTTCTCCGCGTGTCCTAATGCATTATGATCCATCACTGCCATTGGTATTGGCAACTGACGCATCTCCTGTTGGGGTAGGGGCGGTACTTTCCCACTCTTTGCCTGACGGAACGGAAAGACCAATAGCTTTTGCCTCCAGAACTCTCACAAAAACTGAGCAAAAATACGCTCAGATTGATAAAGAAGCACTCGCAATTGTATGGGGTGTCAAGAAATTTTATCTTTACCTAAAAGGGAGACGATTCACATTATTAACTGACCACCAACCTTTAGTGGCCATCTTCGGATCGAAGAAAGGTCTCCCAATTCTGGCAGCGACAAGATTGTTACATTATTCTTTAGTATTACAGTCTTTCCAGTTTGACATAAAGTATCGTCATACAAAAAACCATGGTAATGCTGACTGTTTGTCTAGGCTGCCGTCCACTTCCGAACAGCTAGACGTTAAAGATGAAATTTCTCTATTTCAGTTAGCACAAATAGAAACTCTTCCTGTCACAGCTAGTGACTTAGCCAAAGAAACTCTTTTGGATGCAGACCTCGCTCCAATACTTCATGTGTTACAGAGTGGAGGAGTTTTAAGGGGAAGAGAAGCAGAATATAGTCTACAAGATGGTTGCATACTGTTAGGTCAGCGGGTGTGCGTCCCTAAACGGTATCAGGCTCAGGTGCTTGAAGAGTTGCATCATGGCCATCTAGGTGCTGTAAAAATGAAATCTATCGCGAGATCGTACGTTTACTGGAAAAACATCGATAAGGACATAGAAAACACGGCCAAGAACTGTGTAGACTGTGCTCGATATAAAACCGACCCACAAAAAGTGAAGGTGCATTACTGGGAGTATCCTAGTACACCTTGGCAACGTATCCACATAGATTTTGCTGGACCTATCTTTGAACATATGTTCCTGATTATAGTAGATGCTCATTCAAAGTGGTTGGAAGCTTATCCAATGAGATCCACCACAACAACCAAAACGATTGAATGCTTAAGAGACTGTTTCGCACGATTTGGATTGCCACTTATGCTTGTAAGTGACAACGGTCCACAGTTCACATCGTTCGAATTTGACATGTTTATGCGTAATAACGGCATTAAACACAAAACCACTGCGCCCTTTAAGCCATCTAGCAATGGGCAGGCCGAAAGATACGTATTTACAGTGAAGCAATCTTTAAGAGCTATGCAAAATTATAGCGGAACGATACAACAAAAATTAAGTACGTTCCTTATGCAATACAGAAAAGCTCCGAATCTCACAACACTCCATAGTCCAGCCATGCTCATGTTGAAGAGAGAGATTCGGACGAGAATCGACCTGCTGCGTCCTGATCTTAAGAGCAGAGTGGAAGAAAAAGTTCGTAAAGGAACTTATGAATTCTCAGATAGAGGGTTCCAAATTGGCGACAATGTCGCTGTACGAAATTACCGGCAAGGAGACAAGAGATGGAGGTTTGGAAGAGTCGTTAGTAAAGATGGGCAACTACATTACACTGTGGATGTAAATGGCCAATTGTGGCGTAGACATGTAGATCAAATAAGGGATGGAGGAGACATAGAGGAAAAAGAATGCGAGCTCCGACGACAGTCTGCAAAACCTGCCATTCCTGTGCAAGATGCTGAGGCTCCGACGTCCAGTGTTGAGTCAACACCATCACCGACATGTAGGGAGACGGAGACGACTGATGCAACGCCAGTCTCAATTCCTACACCAGAGCATGCTCCACTCATAGCCCAGGGTTCAACTCCGACACCACAACCAGTTCGCCGATCCACTAGAGTCCGGAAACCTCCAAAGCGATTAGATCTATAGAAGAAGTTTTGGAAGGGAGGAGATGTGGTGTATTTGACTGTAACCGCGACTAGCGCGAAAGAAAAATAGAATGTTTTTGTGCTTAAGCGGCAATTGTATGCTATGCCGAATCTGTGTTTCCTGTGATCGTCTGCTGTAAAATGTGTTCGTTATTAAATACTTGTTTAAGCAAGATGTATATATTATTCTTGTAGATATATCTCTCCACGCAATGATATTTAAGTCCATAAAAATATGCGACAACAACAAACTAAATACACAGTCCAAGATCGTACATTGTGAAATCTTCATTCATTTATGACCAAGGAAGTTCCTGTAAATTCACAAGAAAAGGCCGATGTAACGCAAACTTGCAGCCTGACTAATACAGAGACTCCAAAGATGCCAAGTCCTCAACCCCATGACAGTCCATTAATTCATCCTGATTCTCCATCTGGTCAAAAAGTCACCATCAATCCCAAACCTATTTCGCCAGTACCGTGTACTCCAAATATAGAAAGACCTAGAAGAAATAAAAACCACCCACTCGCTTCAAAGACTACATTAAAGTTGTTGTTTTTTAAGACTTTTCATTCAAACTCTTCTTTGAACTCTAAATATCGTTTTTTTTTTTTTTTTTTCTGCTGCTTTAAAAAGAAAGGTCATGTAATATGTCCTAACTACTACTTCAACTTCTACTGTAATTGTAACTGTTGTTGTTCGAATGTTTACTAGTTAGTTTTCGAGACGTTAATATGAAAGGTTGCTATAACCCCCTAAAGCAATCTCCACTATGGTGGACTTGAATGTCAATATGAAAGGCCTGTGTGGCATATCCTTTAAGTGCTTAAATTAATATAATTAAAAGTAGTTAGTATAAGATTATGTTTATTTATTTGCTAAAGTAAAGAGTCCCACGCAATATGACATTTCTTACGGAGGTAGCAAAAATATAAAATAACATTTTGACAGACTACACATTTAAATAAATTGAACATAAGAAATCATCCTTGCTTACAAACTTTCAGCACGTCGTAAAAGTACATCGTAATAATTGCACAGTTTTTTAATTTTTCATGTTGTCGGGTAAGTGATAAATAAACTAACCTTAAAAAACTCTTAAACTGATAAAAAGTATCAAATACACAAAAATATGTCTTTTTAGAGACGCCAAATGATTTAATTCATTTTGAATGATTCGTATTCGATGCAATGAATCATTCAAAGTTTTAACTATATTTAAACTTAATATTTTATTATGATTCCCTAATATCTCAGACGCTTACCTATAAACTGGATGTGAAGTTGCCCTGCAACTAGGTAATCCATTGAGAAGCCTTACATTGTTCCATTGTTCCACTTAGAGACTGTGTCTGAGCTTGTTCTGTAATATATCAACACCAATGAATCATTGATTCATTATTCATTCGTTAGAGGCTATGATTCATTCCTTGCAATGGCGTCTTGTCCTTTAATCCTGTTCTCAGTAATCTTGGCTTTGAGATAGACATTTTTTTATCCCACACCACACTATTTAATAAAATAAGTTAAAGGAAATATGTAAGGGTCGTATGTAGTCACAGATTTAAGATATGTTTCTTCAATAACTCTTGTATTAAAATTTTTACAATTTGTGATCTGATCATATGATGGCACGAAATCTCAAGTATCGCCATTTATTAAATTTTTTTTTGTAATATTTAATTTCATTTATTTCTTTATCTGTAAGTAGTTTGATGATTATTATTCAGATTTATGTTAAAAATAGGAAATTCATTTGCATTTTCTTGGAGCGTTTCATTTTAAAACATTTTGTGTGCAGCTCTAAATGAAAGTAAGTATTTTATGTTTATAATTGATCTCATACTAATGTAATTATATAATGTTTATCGGAATTTACCTAAAATATAAAAGCAGCTTAAGTAAGTATAATCACTTCAAAAATCTAAAAATTTTGAAGTTTCGGCATTTTCATAATGTTAGATAGATTGCCAGAAGGACTATTCCATCCTAACAGACTACTAATAGTTATAGAGGAAAAAAGGGCCTTATCTTATTTTTAAAATAATAATTATGTAACTCAAAGATAGCTACAATCATAGAAGTTAAATTAATATTGTTATTATGAATAACTTATTTAATTGAAATAATTATGACAAGAAAAATGGTATTGTAACAGACAAACAGAAATTACCATGCTTTTCAAATAGCTTAAAGTTTATCTAAATTACTTATAAGATAACATACAATTTATTATAACAAAAATGTATTTTTATTCAGAGAGAATTCAGAAACACGTGTATTTCACAACATTTGACTGTTTCCACAATATAGTTATGAAAAATATCTAATCTTAGCCAAGGGGGGGTCCAGGGGCTCTGGAGCCCCCACCCCGACAGTAGACCTGTTTTACTGAATCATGGATACAAATACAACAGTAAAAATTGCTAAGACAAAATCACAAAGGATCTATAAAAAATTCCGCTTTAGAGAGGTATTCGTCTTAGAAGGTATAATGCAAAGGTATGTCTTTCTTCGGGACTATGAACTTTTCCGTTTTAGGCAGGTTTCTGTTATAAACACTTTCTGTATTTACAGTATCCCTTAAAATTGCTAAAACGTGCTCACTTCCCAAACTTTTTTCTTTCACATACCACTTTCTTAGGTTTTTCATTTTGGAGTACCCCGATTTCTCATAAACACGCCCCGCTTCCTCCCCTCCACTCAAGGAGATAACCTAAACATTCTTTTTTTCATTAGTAATCTTCTTATCACAACCATATAATAAATCGATGCAAATTACATTGATATTCCTAACATTTTTGTGACTTCTGCCATTACCGATAGTATTTTCACATACCCCCAGCAGACCCGCCACGTACCCCCAGGGGTATGCTAGTCCAGGTCGGAAACTGCTGCTATAACACCACCTCTGAAGAGCATAAATCTATTACAGGAAAATCTGTGAAGATGGCCTATCTCAAAGGAAAACAATTCAAGGTTCAACGAAAACAACACATATATTTGTGCTTGCTAACGTTCGAAACCTATCTGAAGTGAAACTTGTTCCAATTGTGAATTCTTCTTGGCAGGTTTTCTGAAAACACGGAATCCTCTCATAAATAAAAACATTTTAATGACCCGAGACAAAAGGATAACTATGCAAGTATACCTGCTATTCCGTTTACACAAATTTACTGTAACTAGATTAAATGTAAAACTTCGATGGGGTTCTGTTGTTGACACTTATGGGAAAGAACGAGTTTATACGAACACAATAACGGTACATTGGCTCAGTTTAGTGACTCTTATCTTTGTTCACTTTATATCAGACAATATTAAATATTTCTTTAAATCTGCTGCCTTCAATTAATAAAAGTAACTTTATTTTTGGACTGGTTATTTGTTACCACTTTCAAAATACACTGGCGAGAAAAATTAAAGGAACAACCATAAAAAGGTGCTTTATGTTAATTCTATTAAGGGAACTTCCAGAAAGGTAGCTCAATGTCGACGTTATCATGTAGTCCAATGAGATTAACATTCCCTACAGAAATATATGCAAATTTTTCAGCCTCAGCCTGTTCTTTCGGTTCACGTATGAAAAGGAGCGCACATGGGTAATTTGAAGTATAATTTTAAGGATTTTATGTGTAATTAGGTAAATCTTTCGCTTCTAGTAGGTGGAATATGTCGTCCCGAAGACATTTGACCGATTTTAAGAAATTGCGTGAGATAGGGAGAATGGAAGCAGGACAGACACTCTTAAGGGTCTGTAAAGACTTAAAAATAGCCAAAAGCGTCATGTCAAGGTTCTGGAAAGTGTTTAAAGACACTGGTATAATGTCCACAGACAACCAGGTCAAGGTAGAAAACCCACCACAATAGGCTTTCAGGACTGTAATTTGCCAACGATTGCTAAAAGAAATAGGCAATTGATGTCAGTTCAGATTGCAGGGAGTTTGCTGCAGCAACAAGAACTCGACTATCCTGGTTTACTGCGAGTGACAGTCTGCATGCAAGGAAACCCATGATTTGTGTTCCACAAACTCCGGTAGTGAAATGCGCTCGTTTAAAGTGGTGCAGAGATCATTGTCATTAGAGTACCATGGACTGGAACTGAGTTCTCTTTACCCATGAATCCTGGTTTTGTTGAGAAAGTTACTACAGATGTGTTACCATATGGAGGGAGAAAATCACATGCAATAAGGCTGCAAACGTCCGTGAGAGGCATCAATACAAAGGTCGTGGAATCATGGTATGGACGGACATCATTTTGAATGGTCGCAGTGACCGACACATTTTTACCAGTGCAACTGTGAATGCTGAAATATACAGAGATGAGGTTCTTGATCCTCCTGTCAAGTTGTTTAAGAGTGCAATTGGAAGATTCGGAATTTTATGATTATTAAGTGTCTAGAAGGGCACCACCCCCTTCCACGGAACTCCTAAGCGTCTCTTCTACAGCTGCATAAACCCGACCCGTCCGAAGCTTACTGCTGAACTTGGAGAATGTTCTAAAACGGTTTCGAAGCATCTAAAATAAATTGGCTGAGAAGTACAAAATTGAAACCACCATGAACCGTTTTTTACACATTCTAATACTTCCAAAAAAGTGCTAATCCATCACAAATAAACTTATTACAAAAATTTAACTTCCTTAAAGACGACCAGATATTGGAAGCAACTATTAGATCAAATATGGTATCAAAAGTGGTGAGACATGAAATATGGAAACCCAAAAGAATTATGGCTGAATAAGACAATTGTAACAAAACTGCTTTTTCCAGCATGAACTATATTTGATGTGTGTGCTTCTTACATTACTAGTTTCTGTAGCTGAAAATGCAAGATCTTTTTCTTAACGTTAAAACCTTCCCACGTAGCATTTTTAGTTTGCAGAAAATTTGCAACAGTCTTGCTCTGAAAACCTGCAAAGTTGCAGTAAGCTCAGCATGACAAGACTGAAAGTTCATAACAAGACTGCAGAAAGATAACACAAACGCCGAAGTCACCACACTTTGAACTTGCAGCTAACTTGTCATGCAAGTTAAATTCATATTATATCAAATTTATTGCAAACTAACAGCAAGAAAGTAATCAAAAATACTGCAAACTTACTGCAAAGTAGTAATCTTTCCATGTCACATTATAAGTTTAACCCCTTCGAAGGGGTCCATAGACCTGATCAAGTCTATTGATGTGAAAGTACTGTCAGAAGGTGCATGCATCGGTTTTATCACCATAAACAAATTTAGGTAATATTTGTACTTTTCATTTCGAGCATTTTTTGGTATTTAATAAGTATAGCGTTTAGAAAAAGGTGGTGCCTACTGAATAAAATTTCTGCGTATGTGCTGATTGTCTATTCCCTCAACAGAGGGATTTTTTGCTTTTGCCACTTTCGTGAATTAAAGACAGTCTTTCATCAGTTTCACAAGAAACTACTCATGCAAGTGGGTGATGGTATACCTTGCGGGAAATTTGCCGTGAATTTCTCAATTCAAATTTGTCACAGCAAGATAATATCAGAAAAAATCAAACTTGCTGCTAATGTTTATGCTATCTGGGTTATCTCAAAAAATCTCATGGGGAGTGTGGCGGATCGCATGAACTGCTCATGTGATTGACACTTATGTGAAATCATTATCCAATATCTATTACAGCACAAGTTCTTAATTCAATGGCAAGAAATTAAACATGGAAATTGCTGTTTTAAACTTAACCACTTGATCCTAACTTTATTGTAGGCAAATGTAATGTAATACGAAACTTGATTTAACCCATTCGCTGCCAAAACTATAAAGTAAGAATTTTCAAATTTTTTGTTAAAAGTCATTTGCTACCACAAATTCAGAAAGGTAAATTTCACTTTACTAATACAGCGAACTTTCTGCCAATAAATGAGGCAATACCAAATGGGTTAATTAAATTTAACTCTTTAGTATGCGCTCAGCTTTTTGCATCACAGTGAATCTTTTTCATTGGTAAATATTAATGTAACTTCAATGTATTATTAGCTGCAGTTATAGAGATTGGCCTTACATTTTTTATCCATGCTTTTTTTTAAAATAAGAAATTAAATTAGGATATTCTTAAAGTTACTCGAAATACTTCTATTATACATACATAGACAGTCAAGACAAGATTGCAAGGGACTGTAAAAAGCTCCAGTTTAGACAGGCTTCCATTGAAAGAAGTATAATTAATTATGCTTCTAAGAAACACTACCTCAATAAGATCTATTGTTCGTTTCACAGGGATTCTGAAACTCTTCCATTTGAGACAGGATTCCATTATAGAAAGATTCTGCTATTACAGGTTTCACTAAAGAACGATGAAAATCCCCTTTCAGACAGGTTTTCAGCAAATTTAATTTTATCACAATTCATATTAAGACCATGTAACGCTTCCATTAAAGAAAGGTTTCTGTTATAGACAATTACTATTTTGACAAGCTTTATTGTATTCATATGACATAAATGGGTATATTTATATAAATACACAAAACTTGTAAAAATGGAACCTGCCTATAACGGAATTCTGTCTTTAACAGAAATGTTCCATAGTGCTACGGAAAAGAATACTTCTGGACACCCCCCCCCCCCCCCAAACGAAATCCTGGCTACGCCACTGCTTTTAACTCTGAATATTCAAAATGTTATAAAATACATTGCAAGAATTAAAAATATAGGTTTAATAGTATCAGAAAAAATACATATATTAACTATTTGATGTAAAAGTAAAATATTAAAAATGTAACATTGGCTTGTAATTGCCCAGAAGTTTTGTGCCTATGGTGATTAAAAAAAAGAAAAAAAAAAAAAAAAAGGTACTTTTATTCAGTCCGGTGCAAATCTCACAAATATCATCTTGTATTTTTTGCGAGTGCAAAATAGAAACACTGCTTTGATATTGAAATAAAATGTTTTAATTTATTATAATAATAATCATTATCATCATCTTTATTTGTATTTTAAATTAAATATATGCAAAGTGAATGATGGGGATGGATAGAGTATTTTGTGTCCAGCTAACATAAATGTAACAAAACTTTGGGTGCTTCAATCCCCCTCTTGGCGACGGTTTACTCCGCTGTGTGTTAACCTCACCAAGCCTGGCAACCCCCAGTCTTTCAGACATGCTCTTGCTGGCAATTCTTCGAGCAGACTTTTCTCTTTGCATGGGAGGAAAGTCTCCGGGGAGAGAGAGAGAAAGTGCATGCACTGTTTACTTATTTGTGTTAGGTGTTCTTGATTGGTAAATAAGAAGAGAATTTACTGGGAAAATAATATAGCATCTTTTTCAATTGGTCCTCAGCTAGCAGGCATTGCAATTATGATTTTTCATTAAGCCGTTGTAGTATAAATGTGCGACAATTTAATATTTTTTTTTAAAAAATAGTTTGTTTTGTATTTAAAAGTAAGTGCTTTGGCATTTCTTTTGTCTTTTCATCCTAGAGATGTTTTGTTTTGTGTTTAAAAGTGTGTGTTTTGGACATTACTTTTCTCTTTTGACATAGATATGTTTTGAATTTTAATGTTTTTTAATTACGTATCAAAGAACTAGTAAGAAAGTAAAAAATTGCTGTGACAGCTTATTTCTTTAAAAACTCCTTTATTTAATATTTTTTTATTAAAAAAAAAGTTGTTTTGTATTTAAAAGCAGGTGTGTAGTGTCATTTCTTTTGTCTTTTGAGCAGATGTCTTGTATGTTTGGAAATTATCCATGATTTAAGAAAGTGATTACCAGGTGGTTAAAGGACCACTCTTGTGAAATGTATATCAATCTGTGTCTAAATTCAAATAAAAAATATTGGCATATGTTACATAATATTAACTTTCTCTTTTCTCCGCAGGAGGGAGCTTTAAAGTTTTATTTTTTTAAACAGTTTTGCCTATTTTTTGCCCAAAAATTAGGAAATTCATAACATGCAAACTTCAAACCTTCCTCTACCTTTATACTCTAGTTTCATCTTTTTACCACCCGGCGTGCCCCTTTTCGCAACTTTTCATATTTAACTGAGAGTGAAGATTTTGAAGTAAAGGTTTCTGAAATTTATCATCTGATTTCCAAATTATTCTTGTTTCATCATTCCTTTCAATCATTACTAAAATTCTCGTAAGTTCTTCATCCATTCTGTTCATTAGGGCCCCCAATCTTGACAAGATTTTGCCAAATTGGACCCTTCTTTAAATCTCAAGCCTTAATCATACAATTAATTTGGCACATTTACCTTTGCCAAAATATTCATTTAGCCAACTTTAACCTTTCTTCTGTCCTACCGTCAATTTACAGCTTATTTGTCCCGCTTGGGGGGCACTTCTTCGACCATCTCCAGTCACATTATGTAATGTCTTGTTGGAAATACCCATCTCCTGTGCTCCCCATTTTCAAACAAAGGTTGATTTCATGTCGCCAAGAGCTTTATCCCCTCGGTTAGCGCCCCGGATCATTAAGGAAACTTTCTTATTTTTTCCGACCTCCATCGGGTCATATATCTTTGGAAAGCTTATTTCTCCCTCATTCATCTTTTGCTCCTCACTCCTCCCCCCCCCCCCCCTCCCCCAGCTGTCCTCACTTGCCTTTTTCATCAGTATCTTACATTTTATTGCTCTGTTTTAGTCTTGGCTTAGAATTAAGTTGCCATGCTTGGTTGTTTTATTCCCTTCTCCAACGGTTGCCCCTAGAAGGGCTTCTCTAATTTTTCTCCAAACTCTGCAATGACAAGTAATACATTGTCGGAAAGCTGTTTCTTTTCCCAAGGTATAACCTGATATTTATTGAATTTGGTAGGTGTCAATTGTGCTCCAACTTTTGTATCTATGTTTCTAACAGATTTCATAGCAATATATTTATTCTTTCCATTTTACTATTTTAACGGCACAGTTGCTGTCAAATTTCATATAAGAGTCTTTTTCTTTCCAGGTTAAATTGTGATATTTTTAGTTTAGAAGCCAAGTTATTTGGGTTACTAGTTTATTGAATTGTACTTTTCCAGTTCGTCACCAGCCCCCTTCCCACCATCCTCCCCTAAAATCTTAATTTTCTTAATTAAGCTCTGGTTTCAATGGGGCCTTGCTTGACATTTTTCCAGAGTCATTTGGTTACCAACTAAACATTGATATTCTTTGATAACTTTTAAGAGTTTTTGTGTGTAACGCCACAAAATCTCAATGTACCTGGAAAAGTCAGGGAAATTTGTTGCTGATCTGGAATAGACAATCTGTTTTGGAATATATTAGCTATTTGTTTAAAATGTAAAAAGTAAAAAAAAGGGTTACTCTCAGTGAATACGACCTGTCCCAAATAATACACAGGTGCCAAACTCTAGAGTATCTTTGCTCATTTAAAACAAATTGTCTTGTAAATTCTTTCTCTACCAATCTTGTTACACCACATTGGCTAAAATGGTGTTGGATCATTTGTTGACATTTTACATTCATGAAAGTTTTTCTGGTATTTCTTTTAGTCGCAGATTTTAATACTCCTATAGTTTAGGGTATTATTTTGTGACTATATATTTCACTTTATTTCTTTAACCATGGACTGAGATACTTTTATTTTCAGTCCTGCTATGAGAACATTGGTTCAAATCCCCTTGATGAGGTTACATCACACGATTGGAACCTTTTTTCATTCAGCATAAAAAAAAGTAAGTCTACATTTCAGTTTTTTAGTCATTCACTAAATCAGTCATTTCTTAAACTAGTACATAAGTCAGAATAATGGAGGACTTTGCATTGTAATATCAAATACTAAACAAAATAGAGGTTGCCAATCCAGTATAAGTATATGTTGGATAGCAACCTCTATTTTGTTTAGTATTATGTAAGGCAGATTTTAAAAAAAAATTGTGAATTTAAAAAAAAAAAAAATCTCAATGCTATTACATTTTTAAAAACTTTTTTGTGCTAACTGTATTTTTTAGATCTTTTAACTTAATATGCTGATTATCAGTTAATTATTTTTTGGTTTAAAGCTGAAAAAGAACAACGACAACAACTTTTAGACTTATGCTATTTCTGCTAGGAATAAATGCCTACAGAACCCATTATCTGGAATTCTGAAATCTGTTAAACTTTTTTATGTGAAAATTTTACAGGTTCTGTATCTGTAAGTCCATTATTTCAGTGTGTTAGGAACTAAAATGATAGGTTACATCATTGGCATATTAAAGGAACCAAGGAGTCCTCGCTTTCCTCCCCCCCCCCCCCAAAAAAAAAAAATAATAATAATTTTCTCATAACGTCATCGCAACAGTTCACTCTTTGTTTGTTTGTTTTTTTTTTTTTTGTGAAAAATATGTGAGCTTTTTTTTTCTTTTATAAAAAAAATGTAGTTAAATGTACTTATATATTACCTAGGCCATGAGATAGATCGCCAAAAATGGTTTTCAATCGTGTCCAAAACAGTAATTTAACGTTATTTAATACATAACATTGTTAAAAATGATAACACTGGTCGACACCAAAATCCTCGCTGTAAAAATAACAGTCGATTCTTATAGATTTCATTCTGCTAAATAAAAATATGATAACGAAATTACTGTATCACGTACCATTCTTTTGGTAGGAGTGTTTGCTTTTAAGCAGGCCCCGATCATGACTTATGCCCCGGGCAAAGAAAAATTAGGGGGCCCATTTGAATTGTTGCAACATTATTCAAATAGAACTGATGGTCAGTCATATGTGCAATGCATAAACAATATTTTCGCATCTTGGATTTTAAATAGAAGAAAAGTCTTAGCTCTGTCAATTCTAAATTAGTACTTTAATTAATAAAAATACTTTTTTCTTAGTACCGAACAAAACTCTTTTATATGATTTTAGCAACTTGTTATACTACATTAAGAAGAATTTAATAACTTCATCTTATGGAAGAGTCTCAAATACTCTTACATGTAAATATAAGTTTATCAAGTTAGTTTCTTTTGCATCTTTTAAAAAGTACTTACTCACAAGATAATATCAAATCAAATACATTCTACTTCACAAGTAAAAAGTGTTTTTTCTATAAATCTAAAAAGATGTCAAGTTTGGGTTTGTTTTTCATATTTGCTCAAAGTTAAAAGAAAAAACTTATATTACAGAAGAAAATTTAGCTCATGATAGTTAGAACTAACTGATTATTTTCAACCACTAAAGTTTAGATATGATTTAAGTTCATTGCTAATATAATCCATTAAAATCAAAATATTATTTCTTATTTAATAGTGGTCGAGGTTAGCTTTGCGAAAGCATTGAGTTCTATGTGTTCAAAATGAAATTTGTTTTTCAGTGAGATTAGTAGAATGTTTTAAAGATGAAATTTCTGTTTTGTATTTGAAAATTTTCAGAGCTGGATTGGGAAAAACAGTAAACATATCGATTTGGGGGCCTCATGAGGTCCAGGGCCCCTGAGCAAAGTCCCGATTTGCCCATGCGATAATAAGGGCCTGCTTTTAAGATTAGGGTATTTTATATCTTGCCAAAACATAAGTCGAAATTTTGTAAAACATAAAATGTAGATAATAATGCATATATTACCTGTAAATAAATGTATAAATATGATTACCCAAGTTACATCGGCATAAGGCATGAATATATATTAGTTGATAGCAAATAGTAAATTCAGAAACGAAAAGGGGAGGGGACATAAAAAGAAAAATGTACTATACGAGTACAGTATAGGATCTATTATCCGGCGTCCCGATATCCGGAACGCTCTAAAAACCGGAACGGTAAACGATCCAAAACCGAAACTTAGTGAAAACTTTCATTTCATAAAAATTTGCAGTTTTTTTTTTTTTTTCATATTTTATTGAAGAGTTAACATGCTTTATAAATCGATATTTTAAACTTTTTCTCATACACCTCAAGGTACCTAATATCAATTTCCTCCCCCCCCCCCCTCCAAAAGCGGCAAAAAATCGTAAAGTAATCGGCCTACGGATTAAAAGTGGCTATCGAAATCTACCACCTGTTGAAATCCGAAAATGTTTATAAGAATAGTCCAAAGCCTGCCCTGATATTCAGATTTTTCTTTTTTTGTTAACAGAGATAATTAAAAAACAGAACTTAAAAAGCGCGAACTTAAAAGCGTGCTCTCTCCCTACGATCCCACTTATGACGCTCCCGTGAAAGATAAGAATTGAATGTACGCAATCATCGGACATATAAGTTCTCTTTTTGATCATTTTTATGACTTCGCATCGGCGTAACCTTTAAAAATATGGGAAAACTAACTACATATTCTTAAATTTCGTATTTTTCTGCTTCAAACGCTAAAATCCATTATAAAAAATTTTAATTTTAACCTTTTGAAAAAAAATATTTTCGAAACATCACTTAGAATTTGAATGCGTTTTCCGCGATCGAAAACATTTGGCAAGCTCCGACCTTTGACGTCATCTAAAGGCGCACCTACAATTCGGCCAATTAGGAGAATGAGAGAAACGTTCGTTTTACCGTTTTCAGCTGCGTCCATCGAACAGTAGAAAAGCAGATATTCGGAATCGGATAAGACAGAAAGGTGGTACGCGCTTCGCGCGATATTTTTTTTTTTTTTTTGGAAAGGGAGGGGGTGGGGGGGGGGCGGGCTTTCGTGGGATTTTTTTTAAATATCAAATTTGTTTACAAAATAGGGGAGGGTGGGTTAATGGAATATTACAGTAATTATGCATTTCTTTATATCCGCGAATTTGCGGAAATCAGCATTTTAAGTGTTGATAATTTTGTCTCTTATATTTTTCTGTCCGCTTTACATGCGATAAATTTGTAAAAAAACAAAAATAAATAAAAAGTCAACTTTCAATATATTCCCATCCCTCCCTCCCCAATTATTGGATGAAGATGCAGTTCAAGTTTGTTTCAATATAGATAATAAGGCTCCACTTAGTCATCAGATGACATACAGTGAAATTTGTGAAATGATGACTAAAGATGCATCTGATGATCGTAGTGATGATGATGACAAGAAGGAGGAGGTAGAGAAAATATCTAATGAACAAATGATATTTTACACTCAACAATTAATTCAAAGCACGGAACAAAATAAGTTATTTCCATGAACAACAAATAATGTCCTTATGTAAAATTCAAGACCAGATTGTAAAAGAGAAACGTTACAAGCAGCCAACTTTAAAAGGATTTTTCCAAAAAACTAATTCCCAAGCATCTGCATCTGAACCCCAAAACTAAATTTTATTTTTGATCTTGTTCATTTGTAAGTTTTATTATAATTTAAAATTATTACTTAACTTTTTTTTTTTGTAAATAAAAATTAATTAAACTTTTCCTTAATTGTGTTTTATTGAATTAATTCAACAAATGTGTAATACAGTATTTTTAATATTATTTATGCTAACCAGTATTTCATATTTATGTACATTAGAAAATATTTGTGGTAGTGTTCCAAATTACGGAAAAACCCCTTATCCGGAATGCCTCAGGTCCCAAGGATTCCGGATAACGGATCCTATACTGTATAACAAACAAGATTTTCATGCTATATTTTATCAATTTGATATCTAAGGCAGTGAAAACACTTTTTCCTTGATTTCAATTTTATCTAGCATTGCAAATTAATATAATTATCCTTCACTATTTGTTATTACTATAAAACTGTTTCTTGGAAAAAAGGTACATGCTGGAAAAATTTCAATAATATATTTAGAAATACGAATATTAGATCTGTACACTTTACATATATTTATTTTGCAGAGAGGAATTTTTTTTTTTAATGACCAGTATAGTTAATGACAAATAAATAAATAAATAAAATATAATAAATGAATTATAATGCATAAATAAAAATACTGTAAAGTGTAATATATAAACTATAATAAATAAATAAAATATATTGCACATTGTTATTATTATATTATAGCTCTTATTATGCATGATAATGTTATAAAGTTGTTAAAAAATGTAAGGGTTACTGTAATTATTATGATTGGCAGCCTGCTTGGTGCAGTTGTATTTGACATATATATATAATACGAACCAAAAAAAAAATTCTATGCAAAGTTTATTTCTGCATAATGGAAACATATTAACCACCCAAAGCTAGTTACCTGATTCTGATAATGTTTGACTTTACGGAGTTGAATAAACAAAACAAACTGTAGATAGCCCTCTCCTTTTTTTTCAGTTTCTCTGTAGTGTGCTTTTTTGTGGCATACGCGAATTTTAGGTAGATTTATTAAGAAATACTACCTATTACAATATCCCCTATGTTGGGATTTCTGTAAAAGTTTTGCAGAACTACGCTAATCATGACCCCTAGTACCCAAAACCACACCCAGTTCAAAACTTTATCTATCCATGTAACTTTTTTATGGGCACAATAACTTCCATAATTTTGCATAAATCTCTTCAAAACTGAAACATAAAATCAAGAGACAGACAAGTTTTTGACAGGACTAAATCTTACAGCAGAAAAAAAAAAAAAAGAGGGAGAGTTGAAGAAGAAAAAAAAAATCACAACTTTGTCAATTCATAAGATATAAAATCCACTTAAATTTATTTTGAATCTCCTTAATATTATCTACAACTTTTATAGACAAGTTTCTGATAAGAACAAATCTTGCAGCAAAAAAATAAGAAGGGGGGATTGTAGAAGAAAAAAACACATTTCTGTTAATCTGTCGCTAAGGTGATTAAAAAATGTATCATTGGTGTGATGAAAACTTTTAACAACCCTCAGAAATATTGTATATGTGCACGCCTCTGAATAAAAAGGTTCTTAAAATTTAAAATAGAGTGTGTGTTCATTTAATGAAACAAAACTTTTGTAGCAACAAGTTTTTGATAAGATGAACTTTTATAATGAATGATATTACTAAAAATATTGTGAAGGGATGAAAAAATGGGGATCGAAAAAAAAATTATTGCATTAACAGGATTCTGATAAAACCAACTCCTACAGAAAAATTAAATTAAAAACGCATCAATAGTGGCTGGATAAAATTGTTAAACTTGGTTTTCTATAATCTTTATTTAAATTTTGTTAATGAAATTAGTACTTAACTTCGAAATCTACCTCTGCCTGTCAGCCAAACCAACAGGGACTTTTAAAAAATACCTTATTGTATTTTAATACAAATTTGTTACACAGCTTAATTTACTATTATTGCAACTTGCTGAAAATTTGAACGAAATCTGTCAATTAACAACGGCAGTATCATTTTTTCACCTTTCTTTAATAGTAAGGAAAAAAATATACGTTTTGTTTTTCAATTTTTTTCTTTTAATCATTTTTTCTGTTTGCTTGCAGCTCAGTCATTTCTTTTACCCATACTCAAACAATGCAAACTTGCTGACACATCCGCAGAGGTCCTTTTTATATGTAAAAAATGTAATTTGAATAGTTTCTCTCTTGCTAAATAGGAAACTTTTGCATCGTCACAGCGCTTTGAGGGGCTACTTCCCTCATGCAAAACCACCCGCTCCTTAATATTAATCCTATAGTTTTTTAAACCCTTTCTTTATACCTTGACGATATTTTAAAGTACCATTAAAAACCTGTTAAAAATTCATTTAATGCATTGATTTGTAATAAAACAGTTTAGAATAAGTTATAGATACTTTATCTTATTCCAAAAGCATTATGGGTTGAAAAAAAAATATATTTTTTAAAGTATAATTTCTTTTGCCTTTGCATCTTTTCAGCTTTCTTGACGTTGAAAGATTGTGGGTGAACAGCTTCAGTTTGGAATTATTCCTATATTTCTATTGTAACAGCATTATATTTGTACAGTTCTGAATATTATAAAATACTAAAAGAAAAGATTTTGAATAAAAGATTTGAGTGAAGCTTTAAATATTAAACAAAATCCCTATAAATTCAAATTTAATTAATTTTAATTCGCAAAATCCTTCATAAATTTATTAAATGATTGTGTCAATCTTCTAATGTAGTTTCAAAAATTCACAAAAAATGCTTTAGAAGATGAAATTTTCATGAATTCATAATATGGAGCATAAAGGATTTTAAAAATCTTGCATTTCAATATTTTTAAATTATTTTTATTTATTAATTCTTGATAGCTGAGGTCAACCTCTGCAAAGACTGTTTTTTATTTTATTGTTTTTGTTTGCAGGTTTTTTTTATGCCAATATTAAAATATTTTCAAGAAAATTACATTTATCAGTCCCCTCCTCACTTTTGCCAATTTTTCATGTTGGCGAAAGGGGAGGGGAGGTTTATTTTTAAATTTTTACTGTATTTTGACATGCATAAAATGTATTTATTTTTTGGATTTGACAAAAATTGAAATAGTTTTAAGAAAAATTTAATTTTTTTAAATTAAAATAGTTTAAATATTATTGAAAACAACTTAAGATGTTATATGTATGATATCATATGTAAAATGTCATATGTAAGATATACGTAAAATGTCATATGTAAACATCACATAAGATGTTTATCATATTTAAGATGTAATAAACATTTAAAATAGTCTTAAATAGTTTTAAGAAAATAACAATTTTTTGGTTAATTTTATGCCTTTTTTTTTAAATAAAAAATTAAATTACTTTTTTGTATGTTTATGTCTCATTTTTATGCCTTTTTTAATAATAATTAGCAATTTAAAATTTACAAAATCTGAAAAAAAAATTGTTCAAAAGGCAGATGCTTTAAAGGAAAGTTAGTGTTTGTTTACGTTTTTAAGCTGGTTTTAATTAGTGTTACAGATTTAAAAGGTACAGTCGTGGGAAAAAAAAAATACCCCGACTAACATTGCAACAAATTATAGTAGAAGAAAATGATTGACACCAAATGATTGAAAATAAAGTCTACTTTTAAATGATGTCGATAAAATTGGTTTAGGGAGCCATCTAAGTATCAAAACCAGACCAAATTTTGTTTTTTTTAAATGGTAACACACAATTTTGACACTATACTTTAAATCTGCAGTTCAAACTATGGCTAGAAACAAAATTTCAAGTCATTTGGATGATAAGTTTTTCATTTATAAACATTCAAAATTGAGAGCTTCTTCTTAAATTTCATTTTCATATTTTTATTTATTTCTCCTGAAATTATAATCCTAATGTGATCATTTTTTGTTTGGTTACTAGAGCCGTACCGAGTACTCGGTAAATACTCGGTACTCGGCGAAATTTTGGCCAAGTACTCGGCCAATACCGAGTAGTTCTAAGAGTTTCATTTTTTAAGCACATGAACTTATAACTGATCTGTAAAAAGTTATTCGAATATCAATGTATAATATATGCAATAATTCATAAAATTATTTACTCGGTATTTAACAATATGTCTACAAAATATAGAAAAAGTTAAGAACAAAAACCATCATAAAATAATTCCAGATTAAAATTTAGTTTCACATTTATACAAATAAACATATAAGTTTTTTAAAAAAAATATATAGGAAAACAGAAAAGACTTATTTTGGATAAAGAAACTGAAAATGCAATAAAAAAATTAATAATTAAATTTATTATATTTCAAATTATGGTGCAAAAACACCAAACGTTCTACATTACCAGTAAACAGGGCATTTCTTTTACTACTGTAAATTTGGCCTGTCTCTGAAAATATACGTTTCGAATAAACAGTGGTTGAAAGTGCACATAAGAATTTTTTTGCAAGGTTGCACTTTATCTGAAATCTCACCCCCCCTCACCCTGCAAATGGAGTGTCAGTTTTACATAAGTCTTCTGTTAAGAAAGCCTGTATCTCTTTTTGTACCTGTCTTTTTATTTTTAATCAAAAGAAAATAAGGTACAGTTACAAAATAATTGTGAAATGTTTTGCACCATTCAATGAATTGTTACAGTAACCAATAAACATTTTTATTTTTCATAGACAGATTCCGGGTATCACAATAAATTGAGGATTGAAGAATGTTTTAATTTTATATTGGTCAATAATTGTACTTGTTATGTGTCAATTCTCCCTTTTTTGCTACTGTTTTGAATTGTCAAAAATTGTCTTTAAAAAGTGCACAAATAAATTTCAAATTTAATTAATTTATATATACTATATATGTATATTATATATATGTACACACAGGTGTGTGTGTATATATATATGTACACACAAGCTCACATTATGTGCACATCACTGTTTTTTTTTCTTTTTATACAACTACTCGGTACTCGGCTACTCGGCCAAAGTACTACTCGGTACACCACTATTGGTTACAGTACTGAAAAAACCAAACATTGAGTTTTTCATATTAAAAATCTTATAATATGAATTATGAAATTAATATTCAAATTTTAAAAAATTATGAATTGCAACCTACCCTTTTAAAAGTGGCTAAATGCACCCTGCTTTTTTAAAAAATTGTGAAATTCACCTGAAGTTGTAGGCAGAGATTTTTTGTAAAAAGAAAACTTCTCCATTCCACAGTATTTCTAAATCCTTGTGCCCAAGACCTTACAAAAATGATAGAACTGTATTTCTTTAGAAAACACCCAATATATTATTAAAGCATGTCGTTATTTAATTGTATTTTTCAATTTGTAATTCATTAATTATTAAAAATTAATAACAGTTTATTTATCATTCTAAAAAATTATATACTTCTTTTTTTCTTATCGTTACTAAATACATTACTAATATATTTCCTCATGAAATATTGCCCTTTGTTTAAACTAGCATGTTTTGATCCATGCAGTAGGCTATTTTCCTTTTAAGGCATTCCCAAATTCACATGCCAGCAAAAAAAATTGTTTCTTGTTTAGACCTTAGTTCATATAACTGGCAGTAAATCTTCTAGTTTCTTTTCTTTATCTGTTGAGGAAATCATTCCACATATTAGATAAGATCTAAAAATTAGATCAGCTTTATTCTCAGATGATTTAAATTTTATTACGCTCCTTGCAATAACTGATTTGGAAATGTTAATAGCATTCTTCTGCCTTGCTCGACTTTCTTCCATTTTCGCTGCATTTTCTGCAAAATAAAAATAATGTACTTTTACATACCTTCCTAAATAGTGTATTGCCATGCAAAAATAAAAGTTCATTAATTATTTCAAAAAAGTAATATTTTATTTGAAAAAACTAAGGAAATTGATATTATAGAAATAAATATAAACATTTAATACAATGGTTGACATCGATAAATAATGCATGAGAAAGAAAAGAAAATTCGCCCTGCTTTAATTTTTCAATGAATATTTGTTTAAATAAATAATGAAAGTAGTTAAAATTTCAATTTAACTTGCAAGTTTTATTTCTTACACTATTCAACTCCAAACCAGATATCTTATAAAATACCCAACAATTGTATGTAATTAAACATAATTATTTGGATGGAGTTATCATTTGGGAGATGGGACATGTCCCATACCTCCCTTAGAGCAACATAAAAAAAAAATGTTTTTACAACAAGCATGTGGCTTTTAGTCTTAACTATTCAATAAAATATCTGTTGTTGAGTTTTCAAAATACAAAAAACAATTAAGTTAGCAACAAAGAATGAAACTGAAAATTTACATTCGAAATATGAGTAGTTGCCTACTTTTGCTGGGATGAGATTCTTCCGACTTTACATAAAGATTTGTGAAAATTTTCGATTTTTATCTGTAAAAATAAAATTATACTGCCTTTTTTTTCTTTCTAGCAACGGAAAAAATGCAGCAAATGAAACACGTCTTGACAGCATCGTACTCTCATAAAGTTGATAAGCTGAGAAGTCCTGACAATCTCTTCGGCACTTTGACGAAACTCGCAGTTTTTCCGCGTTCCTTTGACAAAATTTGTGAGGATTTTTTTTGGGGAATCTTTGACGAAATTCGCGTTTTTTCAGCGGCCCTTTCACAAAATTTACGTTTTTCAGCGGTCTTTTGTCGAAATTCGCTTTTTTGCGCATTCATTTGACATAATTCACGTTCTTCCCAGCTAAAAATGAACTGCAGTTTTTCTACAGAAGTGGAGTATTTTTGATGTTTTTCTATAGTCAACTATAGATTTTCTGTAGTGCAATCTCGACTATAAAAATACTTTAGAAATTCTGCGGCTAATGTGGCGTAATTTTGTGGTCCTTTATTTCAAAAATTCTCTGTGCTATTAACCTCAAAAATACTATAGTTTAAGTGAAGTCATCATAAACTTTTAAAATAATGAGATTTTGCGTCTGTAGTAATACAGCAGTATTGAAGTAATTTCATCTCTTTAATTTTACCAGTTTCCCGTCTTTCTCTTAGTGATTAATTATTTTACTTGGCCGAAAAGTATAAATTTTATTATGTGTTAATCAGAGAAAAAGAAATTATTTAGTTAAAACCAAATGTCAAAATCCACGAGGGAATGCCGATAACCTCGGGCTACATCTCCCTCACCCCCCCCCCCCCCCACAAAAAATTACACTGTTTTTAACCTGACTTTATGATAAAGTTTAAATACATAAACATAAAAAACACTCGACCGAAATTAACTACTAAGAGTGAGATATATGGGGGGGGGGGGGGGGTGAATCTCTCCCCCAACAGAAAAATTCTTAGTTTCTGTTTAATTTTAAGCTATACGGAATAAATAAATTTTACTATATTTTTCAAAATCGGAGAAAATAATATAATTCCATTAATTAAATTTCAGACTTCAGGGATTGGCATGGTCCTTCCATCCCCCCCACCCTCCTTAACGGAATTTTTTTATTTCTTTTATTTTAAAATGTTGAAAAAGAATGAATTTTACTATGCATTTCATAAAAAAAAGAAAGAAAAAAAGAAAATTTAATTACTTAAATTTCAAAATCCAGGGAAGGGAAATGGCTTTTCTCTTATCCCCCTCCCCACCCCCAGGCATTTTATTTTAAAATACTGAAAAAGAATGAATTTTACTATACATTTCATAAAAAAAGAAAATTTAATTACTTAAATTTCAAAATCCAGGGAAGGGAAATGGCTTTTTTCTCCTATCCCCCCTTCCCCCCCTTCCACCGCTCAACTGATATTTCTGATATACTGCTTCTCTTTTATTTTAAGTTTCTGAATATAAATAAATTTTACTATGTACAAAATCGGAGAAAAAGAAAATTCAGTTACATATATGTTTCAAAATCCAGGGAGCAACAATGACTCCCCTAGGCTCCCTTCTTTTAACGGAAAATTTTGGTTACCTTAATTTTAAGTTACTCGCAAAGAATAAATTTTACTATGTTTTTCAAAACAGGAGAGAAAAAATTGGGTTACTTAAATTGAAATATCTAGGGAGAGGTAATTGGTCTCCTATGCCACCTTCCCCTAAACGGAAATTCTTGTTTCCTTTTTTTTAAGTTACTCGAAAAAAAATAAATTCTTCTATGTTTTCAAAATAGGAAAAAAAGAAAACTTAGTTTATACAATTTCAAAATACAGGGAAGGGCAATGGGCCTCCTATACCGTTCCCTCAACTGAAACTTTTTAGTTCCTCTTTTAATTTAAGTTAGTCGAAATAAATAAATTTCACTATTTCAAAACCGGTAGAAAAAAAATTAGTTACTTATATTTTAAAATCTGGGAGGAACAAATGACGGTTCTATAACCCCCCCCCGCCTCCTGACGGAAAATTCTTGGTTTCTTTTTTTTAGTCACTCGCAAAGAATAAATTTTATTATGTTTTTCAAAATAAGAAAATAAAATTAGTTACTTACTTCAAAATCTAGGGAGGGGTAGTTGCTCTCCTATGCCCCCCTCCTCCCCTAAACGGAAAATTCCAGCTTCCCTTTTTTTAAACATACTCGAAATAAATAAATTCTACTGTGTTTTTCAAAAGCAGAATTTTTTTTTTTACTTTAATTTCAAAATCCAATGAGGAGGCATCCCCCCCCCTTTTTTTCTTTTTCATAGCACACCCGGACCCGAATTTATTAAATGCACAATTTGCCCTTCTCCCCGAAAATACATGACTCCCAGTTCGTATGAAAATTACTTCTACTTTATAAAAACGAATGAAAAAAAAAATAATTCTTATTAAATATTTTATTTTAAATTTACATTGGAATATTTGATTATTGTTCACGCAGCTGAGGCTGCATTTCTGACTGTAAATAAATATTTATTATTTAAATTAATTTTTAATTATAATTGATTTAATAATTATTAATAATATTTATAATTAATAATTATTGATATTTAATATAATATTAATTATATATTACATAATATGAATAATATAATTTAAATAATTAATATTTATAATTAATAATTATTAATAATATATAATAAATTAATATTATTTAAATAATATTTTTTATTCTAAATTCTGTCCGGGATGCAGATACATTTTGCGCTGTTAGCGAAACGAGATTGACCAATCAGAAGCTCACATTTCGCGAACTTTTCCCTGTTTTAAGGAAGCAAGCTTTCTGATTGGTCGATCTCGTTTCGCTAACAGCGAAAAATCTATCTGGATTCCGGCGGATGAAGCAGTAGTGCTCGTACAACTCAACTTTCGATCTAGGCGGCGGAATGTTTTATTTACAATACATGTGACTCGCGATTCGACCTTCGTCTTTTTTTCATATCCCGTTTTGTTCGTATTATGCTTTCGCGTTAATTATTATTATTATTATTTTTAAATGAATGTCAATAACCATAACATTGCGAATATTATGTACCGAGCTAATTTTTTAAAGAACTGACACCATGCCCGTTCGGTTTTTGCGTTCGTGTTCGTATACTATTTTTTAAATCTGACTTGTCCGTATAATACTTTGATTATTCTTTTAGAATGTGTATTTAAGATTTCTAAATTATGTACCGAGCTTGATCTCTCTTTTTGAAAGGACTATTATACTTCCAAAAAAGTGGGCCCTTTTTAAAAAATTCGGATATACTATTCAACAGTAGAAAATAATAGTCGCACCAATAAAATATTTCGGAGGAGGATTTGTAGGTGCAAAATACTATTTATATGTATATTTTTTGGTTTTTCTTTAAAGAATAATAGAGGTGTAGCTGATTAAAAGCTAGTTAGTGTAAATTTAAGTAATTTATTTTTACTACAGAGGAAAAGAGTTCAATAATCTAAGTTTTTTATTGAATAGTTTTTTTTGTGTGTGTGTATTGTTCGGGTTATTTAATGTAACTTTTCAAGTAGTGCTGCTGGTTTTAAACATTTTAAAACAATGTGCATGACTTATTAAATTTTGGAATAAAATTAAATTTTAAAAGTAAACAGAAAAAGTATGTTTTCAGACAATGTAAAAATCTTACATCTATTTTTTTTTTTTTTTTTTTTTTTTTTTTTTTTTTTTTTAAATCTGCCTACCCTCAACTGCTGCTGAAGATTAAACTTGAAGCCACAGCGGTTGTCCAATGGCCTGGAACTAACCCTTCCCACTTTTCAATGTTTTTTATTTAAGCAATTTTTCTTTTAAATTTGTCTGGCAACTTCTTTTAAAAAAAATTCTGCCTCCAGTCGAGTGGTCAGTATTGATTAGAGTGTGTGCATGAATGTTTCTGCCTTAGTATACACTAGTACTTTGTATTCGATGCTCAGCAATTCTGCAAAGCAGCACTCAATACACTGCCGTGTTTACTTGTGTAATAGTCTCACCCCTGATTTGAAGCAGAAAAAATCGTCAAACTATTTTCTTTTCATGAATTGAATGGATGAAAAAATTATGAAAGATTGGGTTCGCAACGTTTGGAAGAAAAGGTCTTGAGCATTGCTAAAAAAAACAGCCATGCTGGTACTTGATAGTTTCCGAAGACATTTTGTTGATGATGTAAAGAAAAAACTTTCAAAAGGCAAAACAGATCTTGTGATAATTCCCGGAGGAGTCAAAGAGATTCTGCAAGACAATATAAGACGAGTATATGGATATTGGATAATCAATGGGAACAACGAGAAAATTCCCAGTGGAAAAGTAAGGCGCCCATCCCTGGAACTAATGTGTAGTTGGACATTACAAAGCTCGACTTTAATGACAAGCGATATAATTTCCAAAAAATTTTAAGAAGATGGGTATCTTTGACGCTTTGGACGGAAGCGAAGATGACATTTTATGGAATGACGGAGATTCTTCAGACACCGACTCTCATTACAATAGTGATACTGAAACCTTTAGTAAAAGAAATTTATTATGATAATTTTTTGTTTAAATTTTCACAAAGATTATTTGTAAATTTTACATCTATAAAAATATTACCATAAAAAGAAAATGGTATTTAATAAACATCACATAATCTGGAAACATTTGGTAAGTTACTAATTTTATTATGTGTTTTTTTATACCAGTAATGTTTCAGCATTTCAGTGTACAATATTATGCAGTAGATTTCTCCGCATAATAGTTGCACCTAGACTTTCACAATAAAAATTTGGCAAAAAAAAGTGCGACTATTATGAGAGTAAACACAGTACTATACAGTATGAAGTCGATTTTTGCAAAGAATCTCCACTACTTACTTAAGAGGTTACTTCACTCACATGAAAACGCCTGCCCTGTAATATTAATCTTATAAGAAATTTTTTTTAAAGTATCTCATTTGCATTTCCATATTTTGAAATTATTCTGTATGCCAGCTGAGGTCGTTCTTTACAACAGCCGTTTTTTACTTTTTTGATTTTGTTTGCAGGTTTTTTTTCTGAGGCTATTTTTGTCTGAAAAAGATTAACGTCCTCATAAAAAAAAAAAAAGTGTATTTTAGAGATCGTCTTTAGTTACCCAATGCAAACAAAAGCATGGGAATGCAAACGAGATATTTAAAAAAAAATCTCCAAAAGATTAAGATTAGAAAGTGCATGTACTTGCCCAGATGTCATATACGGGCGGGGTTTTTTTCCGACGCCAGTTTGCAGAAAGTTCAAGACAGGCAGCGGCCGTCACAGATTTTCTTTTCTGTTTTGCATATTCTTTTTCATCAAGCCATTACTTTGCTTCATGTTATTTTTAGCTCTTTATTATTTAATACAAAAAGTTGAGATTATTATTAATAACAATTCATAAAATACCTAAAAACACTACAGGTAAGTGATTGTTTGATTAATTAATGCTTCAATTGTTAAAATTTTGCAATATTTTTTATGACTGATTTGTGAATTTAGTATTTTCATTCTGTGACAGAGTCACAAAACTTGCATTTTTTTCCATGTCTGACTGAAAAAAATAATTAACTTTTAATCTGCGACTGATTGATGAATTTTGAGATATTTTCATACAACTGACTGACAAATTTTGCAAATTTTCTTTCGACGGAAAGATATGACATTTGTACCCCCTTAAATTACTTATAATCTTGACATTAATGTAAACATTACCCTTAATCTCTGATTCATCTGATGTAAACAAACAGCCATTATTTGTGACATTAGTTGTAGATTTGTCCCCAAATCACTAATTTATAGGCATTTTAGAATTTTTTCAATTAATAATATAGAATTAATTGTGTTTGCTTGATGTTTATATATGAAATTATCTAAAAATTAGGGAGCTTCACATTACTTTTCTCCTCAAGTGGGCACACCTAGAAAATAGTGTCAGAATGAACAAAGTAATAACTGTTCTTATGACGTAATTTTCTTTGAAAAAGTTTTGTTATGTGCAATTTTATTTAAGGAAGTTTTGGGATTTTTTTTAAAGAGAAATTATATGTGGCATTTATCGTACTTTATGAAATTCATATTTTCAAACTTGCATTGATAATTTCAGTTCTGTTCAATTTAAAAAAATTGACGTATTTATGTTTGCTCTGTTTTTTTTTTTTTTTTTTTAATTGTACTGAAATCTATCGGAAAAATTTGAGTAAAATATTTTTATAAATGTCATCCTTCAATTTAAGTATAATACATTATTAGCATTATATCTATGTATGTATATATATATATATATATGATGTGGGAACGCTGCATCTCCTGACTGAATTTATCCCTGTGCATTTGTTATGGTGAATGCTTTTCATTATGGGTGTTCTCAAATCCAAAGAGGCAACTTTATGACATACGTTTTAAATTATTTTTGTTTGGAAATGCATGAAACTAGCAGGTGTTTGTGTTCAGAAACTATGTAATTGAAAGATGTTTTCAGACGTTTTACTTTACTGCAGAAACGCGGAATTCCGCTTTTTCAGCATTGAATTTTATTATTCCTGGGATCAATGCAAATATGCATTAAAATTTGTTAACATTTTTAATGAGGGAAGGGTTGTAGTGGGAGTGTATGAAATATAACAAAAACGTGACTACGAACCGCACCAAATTGAGCACAATTGTCAAAGGATCATGGAAAAAATGCAATTGATGTCAAAGAATCATGGGAAAAATGCGATT